>JAJIBD010007542.1:0-97306 GCA_021461705.1 Cryptotis parvus | reverse complement strand
ATGTGTTATATATGCCAACATTGGGATATAACCTGGCCCCCAGAGCAGGAGCCTTGGGACTATCTTCCCTGCCCTAAATCATTTCTATTTGGCTTTGGAGTGAGTTTATTTGCAAGCTTGGCTCTTTCTCTCCCCTCAAAACCCCTCAGACCCCCTTTTTGGCTACACCCCCACTGATGCCTAGGGGTTACTCCTGTCTCTGCATTCAGGAATTACTCCTAGCAGTGCTCGGGGACCATATGGAATGCCAGGGATTGAATCTGGGTTGGCCACATGCAAGGCAAACACCCTCCCTGCTGTACTATGGCTCTGGCCCCAGGCCAGTCAGCCGTGCTCAGAAGTGGCTTCTTCACGGCATGGCTGATGCAGGGAGGCAGTTCAGAGCTAGCACCTCCTGTTGTGGGTATGTGTGTGGGGTCCCAAGAATGAAGGAACGGACCAAAGTGACCTGGACCAGCCCTGGCCCTCCTGGGGTACGTTGGGGAGGGGACAGGCCTTTCCTGCAGCTGGTCTATGGCCCTTCCTCTATTCCAGCAACATCAGGACACAGCACTATGGTAAAGACAGCGAGGAGGCCCCATAGCATGTGGAAATTGGGGCGGCTTGGAGAGGGCGGGCAGCTTAGCTCTGGCCATCCGTGACAGCCGTCTCTGCTAAACTGCCCTTCCCAAGAGAGCTGTGTCCAGCGGCTGGCCTGAGAGAGAGAGGGCTTCTCTGGTGCTAATGTGAGGCATGCTTCCTGAGCCCAGGGGGGAAACAAAGCAGCTCCAGACCCCGGGGCTGGGGCCCCTCCCACTGGCCCTGGGTTTTCCCAAGGCTCTGAGCCCTCTCCAGGCCCTTTCTCCCCGGATTCCATCTGCACACATAGTTTGAGTGCACGGCCTCGTGCTGGGTGGGGCAAAGCTTTAAGCCATTCCCTCCCCAGGGCTCCTCTGTAGCTCCACCTGGCCTGAGCTGTGTGAGCCCACATGGGGCCACCCATGAGTCCTGGCTGGTCATTTCCTGCAGTTGATCTGTACTTTTGGATATATGGCCTGGTGCTCCGTGGCTATGTGGGCTGTCTGGTGTGCTATATGTGTCGGAAGAGCCCAGCTGCAGAGACAGAGGAAGGAGGCAAGGGAGAGACGGATGTACTTTCCGGTAACCAGGAGCCCATTTCCTGCGTTTCAGAGAGACAAGAGCACTTAGGGGGCTTTGGGAAAGTTAATTAATACGCCCATGGCATGAACTTCTGACTCGAAGTACTTACCCAGTCACTTGGAACCGGGTAAATGTGCTTTAGAGCAAATCTGGCCGGCCCTTGAAACTCCTCAGCCCACAGAAACTGGCCCATGAGCTGGCCAGGAAACCCAGCAATGGGATCAATCCCCGGGCCTGCATACCAGGGGGAACCTCTGGGTTTCTCAAATCAGTTGCCCACCCCTGAGGCTAAGAGGCCTGAAGCACAGTGCTGGCCCTCCAGAGGCGTGGAGATCTCTGCCTTGGCTTGGGACAAAAATTGTAGCCATGAAGCAGGGTGGGGAACAGGAAGGACCAGAAAGGCAGCCCCTGGCCGAGGCGGTCGGAAAGGCAGAAGGCTCCTACCTGGAGGACTTTTGAGGTAGAGGCGATAGAAGATGGAGGGGTGTGGGGAGCGTATACAGGGACTCATTTCATTTATTGAAACCAAATGAATGGTTTGAAAGTTCTCACTGGGACCAGGCACTCAGAGAACTTGGTGGAGAGGAATTGATTTCATTCCTCCAACAGTATTTGGGGCAGCTGCAGCCCATGTTTGGAACAGGAAGACACAAAGAGAAGCTGGTGTGTGGCCGAGGCAACTCAGTGAGGACGGAGGCAGGAAGGTGGGGAAGGGCCCGTGGCAGAGAGCTCTTGGGAAGTCCAAGTAGTTAGCCCTAAGGCTGCTACAAACACACTTTGTGAGCAAGTGGAAACCTTTACCTGGTGCCAACAGAGACCCAGAGACAGCTGGACACATCTCCCCCACCCCGCCCCAGAGAAGCTCCAGCGGAACTCAGGAACCCAGGAAAGGAATGTCAGGAGATGACCATCACCTCCCCCCAACTCTACCCTCTAGGTAATTGCCCTTGCAGTTGTTTCTGACTTAGGCAGAAAGACCCCACAAGGGGCATGTTGGGAGAAACCCTGTAAAAGCCAACCTGAAAAGCCAACCTGAAGGGAAGAAGAGTCACATGTGTTGCCCGCGTCCATGCATTGCCCCAGCGGCCAGGGCACACACACCCACATGCCCCTGGAGATGTGTACTTCCATGCCTTATGCTGGGCCTCTCTCTCTCTCTCTCTCTCTCTCTCTCTCACACACACACACACACACACCACCCTAGTGCTTAGTGGCTACTCTTGGTTCTGTGCTGCGGGGTAGGTGTCGTTCCCTTGGGTGGTACTGAGGGGATGAACTGGGCCTCCAGCATGTGACACACACAGTCTCCTGAGCTGTTCCTCTTGCCCAAACACACTTCAGCTGGGCCAGGGCAGGTTAGACCCTGGTGTGAAGAGGGAACATTCAGGGGACAGACCTGACACTCCTCTCACCCGCCAGACGAGAATCAACTCAATGTTCCATTCTCTCCTACCCCGTCTTACCACCTCGTCTGCTTTAAACCCAATGAGAAGTGCTCACCCACCCCCAACCCGGTTAAGAAGATAGAAAAGAAAATTGTTTCCTCCTGTTTCTGGGAAACTCCTTCTATCCTATGGGAGCCTTCCAGTTCTTTCCCCTCTGTCTGTCTGAAATAAAATCTTTTCTGAGTCGGGCTCTCTGAGGCCTTCTGCTTGCAGTCTGGCCGCTGAACGACAAGGGCCTGAAGACGCTGCCCCCCCTCGCATCAGCCCTGCTGGTCACCTGCAGCCCTTGAGCTGCCTCTGGAGCTCTGAAGTCGCCTCTGCTCTATGTCAGACGCCCTCGTCCTCCCCAGGCCCATCCCAGACCTGCCATTTGATTGACCTTTTCAGCAGACTCTTGGCATTTTAAATACACATTCTTTTGTTTGCTTGTTTCCCAAGAAAGACTTCCCTTCACCCCAACTGCAGCTGGCTCTCTGCTGTGCCTTCGAGGCGAGGCTAAAGTGGTCAGAAACCCTCTTCGCTACAACTTGGGGTCAGTGTGGGCTCCGCAGCCAGGACTGAGAGTGTGGCGCTCTAGCCCCCTCCCGGCCTACACAAAGCCGTGCTTCGTGGCTGTGGGGTCCAGGCGGGGCTCCACTGAAGCAAGTTCTGGGGCAGCGCTGGGAGCGGGCAGGGGGCTGGGCTGCCGGGCCGCAGCTGTGGCTCCAAATTGCTCTGAGCCCAGTGCCTGGACGGCGTTCCAGCAGGAACTGACATCAAACAAATGGGCTCTGATGCATTAAGTGGGAGGGGAGGCCAAGATGGCACCCCCGCCATTCCCACTGAAGACCATGTGGCAGGGACGCTCTAATGAGTCTCCGGATCACATCCCTTTGGGCACAGCCTTGCCTCTTAATACAGGCTGGCGGGTGAGGCCCCTCCTTCTGGGCCAGCTAATCCTACTCAGTGCCCAGATTAGCATTTCTAATGGGCTGGGTGGCGCCTTGCGAGCCGAGAGGCTGCATGACAGATATTCTGGGTGGGGGTTTAGGGGGGATACAGGAGTCAGAGCTTTGTTCAGTTGCCACTGAACTGAGGCCATTTTTCTTCTGATGAGACACTCATTTCATCTCTCCACTTTGGGCCCCTGGAGTGGGGCTCTTGCTCTAAAAGTGGGCCAGAGGGGGCCACCTCTACCCCCAAAATGTCAGGCCCAAGCCAATAATCTAACAGCTGATGTGCGGAGGCGGCATGAATGTCTGAAGGTGACACTGAAGGTGACCCTCTTTCCAAGGAGGGCCGTGCCCTTCACATGAGATCATAATTTAGTCAAAGAAATGACAAATATCAGATGCCAGATGCTCAGAGAGACATGAAATAGTGTTCTGGGGTTGGGACCAGTGTGTGCAGGCGTGCATGTGTGTGTTTCTGTGTATGTGTCTGTTTGTGTCCGTTTGTGTGTCTGTGTGTTCAGGTGTATGTCTGTGTGTATGGCATATGTGTTTTAGTGTATGTTTGTGTGTGTATGTGTGTATGTGTTCATGCATGTATGTTTGTGTGTATGTGTTTGTATGTGTTCATGTGTATGTTTGTGTGTACGTGTCTGTGTGTATATTTGTCTGTGTGTATGTGTTTGTGTGTGTATATGTCTGTGTATGTATGTGTGTCTGTGTGTGTGCGTACTCAGGCAGGAAGCAGTATGTACCAAGGACAACTTCCTGGGATAGTGTTGCCTGATTGTTAAAGATGTGTGACCCAGCACAGAGGCTTTTAGGGAGCTCAGGAGTCAGGAGGCGGAAATGGTTAGAGGGTCTTGGCACAGGAAAGAGAAATAAGGCTGAAAGTAAGATTTACCAAGATTTACGTGGCCTGGCAGTAGCTTCATGCAGAGCTGGTGGACGTCTAGCGGAAGGGGTGGGTCGGGGGTTGCCTCGAGCAGACCCACCTCTGGGCTGCCGCTGGTCCCCTGAGCCCACAGCTAGGGAACCCAGGACGTGGGAATCTTGACTCAGCTTGTGTGACTGTTTCTGTCACAGTCCAAGCTTTAGGAAAACTAAAACGTACTCCACAGACCGTATACGGTTCATTTGCACAGAATAGGCCTCGGGTACTCATATGAGCTATTAAGTCTAATTGAATTACCTTAGCTGAGACACATGGGGAAATCACTGCGTGGCCAGGAGAGCTGGAAATAGCCTGGAATGGCTAGAATTTAGGGTAGGCAGGAGGACCAGAGAGAAACGAGGCTGGAGAGGAGAGAAAGGTCTGATCACGCAAGGTCTAACATGCCCAAACAAGGGAGAGCAGATGTTCTTTCCTTTTTTTTTTTTTGCCACATCCAGCAGTGCTCAGAGTTTCTTCTTGCTCTGTACTCAGGGTTCACTCTTGGTGGGGCTCAGGTACCGTATGGTGTGCCAGGGATGAACCCAGGTCAGCTATGTGCAAGGCAAATGCAATGCCTTGCCATATTATCTCTCCAAACCAGAGACTTTCTCTTTATAGCCAACTTGAGTGTTCCTAGTAAGGAAGTGACATATCCACATTCAGATTTAATTTTATTTGTTTATTCATTTTTTACCTTTTTGCCATTTGACCCCAGCGATGCTCAGGGGTTACTCCTGGCTCTGCACTCAGGAATTACTCCTGGCGGTGCTTGGGGACTATATGGGATGCTGGGGATGGAACTTGGGTAGGCTGCATGCAAGGCAAACACCTCCCTGCTGTGCTATCGCTCGGGCCCCCCACATTCAGATTTTAGAAGCTTCTTCAGGCTGCTGTTTTAAAGGAGGGGCATCAGTCAGAATACCGGCAAGATGAAATGTGGACCAGGAGATGGACTCCACAGATGAACACAGGAGATGGGTTTCCAAGACAAGTGATAACAAACATACTTTCTCACATCCCAAGAAAGAACAGGGAGCAGGGCCGGAGTGATAGTCCAGCGGGTAGGGCGTTTGTCTTGCACGCGGCCGGCACATGCCTGCCTGGGTTCGATCCCTGTCATCCCATATGGTCCCCCGAGCACCGCCAGGAGTAATTCCTGAGTGCAGAGCCAGGAGAAACCCCCTGAGCATTGCTGGGTGTGACCCCCCCAAAAAAAAAAGAAAGAACAGGGAGAGCCCCAGATGCTAGTGCAGGGCTGACGGTGCCTTGTCCACTCGATGGAGCATATTCAACTGAGACTGGCCTCAGGGACCCCCTGGGGGGCCTCCACCACAGAGGCCCCAGATCTCTGTGTGGTCCCAGCACAGAGGCCCCAGAGAGAATAAGCAGGGTGGTGAACTTAGGTCATATGATACCCCCAGCGAGTTAAGTCAATAATCCGGAAGTCAGATATGGAAACCAGACCTTGTTCTCAGTATTTATTTTTACAAATGACCTGCTTTCTATGTATCCCCCTTCCCTCGGGGTTGTGATGGCTGGACAAACAGTGTGAAGGTTGCCAGAGTTCCCAACAGCCCTGGGACCAGCATTCCGCCAGGCACATGTGGAGCAAAGCTGGGGCTCGACTCTGCCTCACACTGGCCAAGCAGCACTTTTGCCACGGGGCTATCCCCAGACTCAAGGTCTCATCTGAATGGCCGCAGAGGACCCCCCTCCAGAGAATGGCCTGTTTGAAGCCTTGTGAAGGATGACAAACCTGGGGACTTCGTTCTTCGTCCTTTCCTTCTTCCTTCTTAGTTGCCTCCCCCGTCCCCCAACCACTGTTGTCAGCCCGATGGCATGGGCTGAGGCTTCACTCTGGTGCTCAGGGGCCAGTAGCGCTTTGGTACTATTAGGGGCCTGGTACTGGGGATCGAACTCGGGAGCCTTACACCTGCCAAGCCAGACTTGTGAGCTGCCTAGCTGGGCTGCTTTGTTTGTTGATCGCGTCTTCCGAGATGGCCAGTACGGTACCGTGCGTGGTAACAAACGGGCGTAGGCAGGCTGGTAGTGTCTCCCCACCCCGGGACAGGCACACAGAAGAGAGGGGCTGGGGGTTCAGTGGGTGCTTTGTCAGCCCCAACATGGCACTTCCACAGGGCCGCCAGCACCTACAGCCGTGGGGTGTCTCTGGCCATGCCTGTCCCCGTTGACAACACAGATCTGTGGCTGTGCACGCGTCAATCACTGTTGACAGCACAGCTGCTGCCAACAAGCTTTCAGGGCAAGACTGACTTCAAGCTGGAGTGTGAAAGCACAATACCCAGAAGACAGTCTGTGCGGTGCCTCAGGGTCCCCTGGCAACACCCCATTAGCCCCCTGCCAGCCCCTGCCCACCCACCAATTACAGGAAATGAACAAACCACCCTTGCCAAGTGCATTTTCAACAACTTTTTATTATACGTTTAGTGTTCTCTATACAAAAGAAATCAGTTTTTTCTTTTTACAGTGATTCAAAAAAAAAGAAAGAAAAGAATCAGAATAATTTGGCCTTTTCATTGCTCATGCAGTTCATATGTCCACGTATCAGACGGTCCTCCATGGCCTGGCAGCCTTCTCTGCGGGAGGCCCCCACGTGACACCCTTTGGACACACAACTGTCGCTGACATCGGTTAATGCGAAATAATTTGGGAAAGGGAAAGAGGGTGTGAGGGGTTAGAACGAGTCTGCCGGGGTGGGTTAAGTGTTTAGCCCAGGGAGAAAAGAGGTGGCCTATGTGGTATGAGGTGGGATGGACACGCTGGGCAGAGGGCGGCTGTGGGTGAGGCAGGACCGTACACACAGCATCTGCATCCTGGGTGACTGAGCTCAGAGCAGGAGCCTCAAGTTGGCAAAGAGCAGGGGGCTAGACAACTCCGAGCCACCCATGGGGTCTGAGGCTGAGTCATTTGGATAAAGAAACGGTTGTGGGCACAGGTCCGAATTTGTGTTTATTGCTTCACCGAGGGCTTCACATGGACTAAAGTCCGCCCTGCAGAATGGGGCACGGCTGGTCCCCACACCCCTCACTTCCGGGGGACCCTCTGCTTCACAGTCAGCCCCGCCCACCAGCAGGTCCTCAGGAACCTCCCTGCATCTTCCGTTTGGAGGACACAGTACGGGGACGGGGTGGTAAGGAGGAACAGTACTCGCCCCTGGGGGTGGGGCAGGAGTCCTGGGGCTTCACCCCTTCTCTGTGCAGGGCTGAGGGAGCCCCCTTGCACATGCAGAGGGCGCCTGCCCTAGGCTGCTCCCCGTGCTGCACGGAGCACCCTTCAATACTACTGTGTGGTTGGGCCCGCTGGGTGGGGTCCAGACCTCAGTGGGCAGAGGGCAGGGTGGCGAACCGTGCAGGCGAGGCAGTCCAGGGCGCCTGGTTTAGGGGTGCGGGTACCCCACACTAGGTCGCTTCAAGTCCTTGTCTTGGTTTCACCTTTCTGATGTTTGAACAATTTCCACCAGGCTCCTCCTCCCTTCTCCACCGGAGCCCCTGAGCCTGGGGGAATTTCATGGTGGGGGGAGGACACCTGGAGCCAGCGCACCCGGGGACTGCCAGCATGTCACCAACAGGGGTTCCTGGGGCCGGCATCACAACCCTGCTGGGAAACCACCACCGGGGCCTGAGGGACCCCCTTCTAGGCAAGGTCAGGTACTGGCGACTCCACCTTTCGGCTCAACTGGGTGTCCTCGAACCCTCTGGCACAGAGGGGCAGCCCCCTCTGGGCGAGGCTCAGTGCTACGCTAGAATCTTCTCGCATTCTGCCCCACGGCCCTGCTGCCCTCCTCCAGCAGACTCTCAGCCTACAGCAATCATGCTGTGCCACCCTGTGTGCCCACGACTCTCCCAGACCACCTCAGGTGGGCCTCAGGCGGCGATGTCCCCACAGGACCGTTCCTGAGCTGGTTGGCCCACAGCAGAGCCTGGTCTGCTGTGTGTGGGGGCATGACCCTTAGCTGACAACCCACCAATATCCTCAGTCTCTCGGACCATTCAGGAAGATGACAGGCACCGCCGCTGGGTCAAGGCCCTCCCCGGAAGGGGGCCATCGTAGTCATCAGACCCACAGACACCTGGACCTGTCCCCAGGAAGGGGCTCAGTGGCCACTCAAGGAGTCTGTGTCAGGCGCACTGAAAAGCAGTGAAGGGCAAGAGAAGAGAGGGTGCTCCACTGTCCCCAGGCATGGCGGGGCTCTGTCCTGGGGGTCACAGCTTGAGGGGACAGTCTGGATGCTCCCGTGGGGAAAGAACTAAAGGGGAAGCTGAGGGGAGGTCGAGACAGACCCCTGAAAGCACGCTGGGGCTGGGGCAGGGAGGGCCGCCGCCTCTCACCTCCAGTCCTGACAAGATGGCGCCACTGTGCACCAGACTCACTCTAGGTCTGCCTCTCCGGCCCCTCCAGCTCAGCTATTCAGGGAACTGCCTGGTGTAAGGGTGTGCGGGCAGGGTTACAGCCCGCACCACCTCAAACCCCCACGTCCTCCCCCCGGCCAGCCGGCCTGAAGCACTGGTGCTCTCGCCCTTTCCTGGCACTGGAGGCTGTGTTGTCGGGTGGTGGCGTGAGACCAGCCGGAAGGGGAACTGGGCAATACTGCTTTCAGCTGAACTGGGTGCTTGCTGGCACGGGCACCCCTGGCACAGAGCCTGGCTTCTCCCCAGCTCCTCTTCACCCCTGCACACCCCAAACCTGACCCTCTTTCTTGGGGAAACTCAGGTCTGGGTCTAACAGAGGCCCCAGCCCCAACCAGAACAGCCTGGAGAGGGGCCTTCAGCACCCACGAGGGTCATGGAACAGCACCCATAGAGGCGGAGTTTCCTCTGCACCCTCCAAGATGGGGGAATGGAAGCCCCCAGGTGAGCTGTGTCCACGGGGGAGGTGGACCCCACTTCCTCCTGCCGTGGTGCTGGGGCCCGGAGGGATACGCTCACCAGTAGCAACAGCACACGCAGAACCAGGGCAGGAAAATGGCCACTCTGGCGGGCACCCGAGAGGGGACACGCGCCCCGGCGTTCCTTTCTCACAGGTGGGAGAGTTCTGGGCTGCTCTCCCACCCCTGTTCTTTACCTCCCCCTCCCTTTCTTCGTGAGAGCGGCCCGTTTATCTCTGCTGCTGGACGGCAAACCTGGCCCCGGGTTGGGGGCCACAGGGCAGTGACTGGGTCTCAGCTTTGGCTCCCCAGAAGGACCTGGGCTCGGGCCTCTGACGTGCAGAGGGCATGCCACGGGCCTGGCCGCCATCCCACGGCCTCCCGGGTGAACAGGACACTGCTAATACCTTTGCGGCTTACATATGTGGCAAACGAGGGCTTAATAAAGTCTCTGAAAGACCCAGCGCCCTGTGCCTGCAGCCAGACAGAGCAGAGGGGCTGGGGAGGGGGGTGTCGGTTTTGGGACCAGCGTCCCTCCCGAAGCCGAGTGGTGCAGCAGCAATAGCAGAAGGGCTGCTCAGAGGCTCTCGTTCTCTCTCACTCTCTCTCTGGGCTCTGTACCTTTGGTTTGGAAAATCGATTAGGTGGGGCCAGAGGAAGGCGATGCCCTCTGTCTCCAGAACTGTGGGCCTCGACCGACCCCTCCATCCGGGCTGTGGGGCTGGGGCGCTCCTGGAGAGTGTCTGTGGGGGGCTGGGGGGGTCTTGAGGCTGCAGGGAGGCCGGGGGCTGCGGGAAGGAGGGCAGCTGTGTAAGGCAAACAGGAGCACGCAGCCCCCTGCCAGCCTGCAGGGCTGTGTGGACCCCGGTACAGGAGCCCCATCTACACACCACGGATAGTGGCAGTATCCCAGAGAAGTGATGGAGGAGAAGCTCTCAGTGAGAGGAGGGGAGGGGGAGCAGTGCCCCCCCACCCCAACAAAACCAAGAACCACCAGCCAAGCTTATCCGTCACAGGCCTCTGTCTCCTGGTGGGGAGCAGCATGGCCCGGCAGTTGGGGTACACAGTGGGGTGGCCCTCTCCAAATTCAGCCTGTCCTCTCAGGGATGCCACAAGCTGAGCTCTGATTCCCTTTTGCCTGGGGTGCATGGGCCCGGGTCTGTCTTCCCCCGCTTCGCTCCCCTCACGCTTGTCGGGGCCTGGGAGGAAGGGCAGGTGGGGGCCGGAGGCAGGCGGGTAGCCACCGTCCGGCTGAAGCAGAGAGAGGCCAGGAGGCCTGCCAGCCTCTCCCTGCCAAAAATACTGTCATTGTCTGGGAAGGAACCAAGCCCAGCTCAGCATCTGCCAAGGCCCAGGAGGGCAGGGGAGGTGTATGGCGAGAAGGCGTCCTGGAGAAAGGCGTTGGCCAGTGGCGTGCGGTCTGAATACTGCAGCTTCTCTGCTTTGCCTGAGCAGTCTCCGAGGGGAGAAGCCAGCGACCCTCTCTTGGTCCAGGGACTCTTCTTCAGAGAGAAAAGAAACTGGCCAGGTTGGGTCTGGAGGGCACAAAGCAAAATTCAGGACAAATAAGAACCCAAACCAACCAAGATCAGGGCGTGTGTGCGCGGGGTTGGGGGCCGGGCGCAGGGCCGAACAAGGCGGCTGCCTCCTCCTGCGACTCAGCCCACATGGGGGCACCTAGTGGGCCCCTGGGAGGGGCTTGTGGAGGGCTGGGCGGCAGGAGGCAGACCCCCACGCGGGATGCCCCTGGAGCGGCTTGGCGGTGGGTCTGCGGCCACCTTGTCTCCCTTCTCCCCTGCCTGCTCCGTCTGCAGAGCAGTGGCGGCGTCTGCCGGCCCTGTCAGGCCAGAGAGTAGATGGCGTTGACAGGGGACGTGGCCTCCTGAGCTCTCGTTGCCCTCCGTCTCCTCCTTGTCCTTCTTCACGGTGTACTGGCCGATGAAGGAGCCGTCCTCGTTGAACTGGCCCTCGCCGCCCTCGCCGTAGTCCACCAGGCTGTCGTCGCTCTCCTGCTGCTTGATGGTGCCGTCCAGGGACGTCTGGCTGCCCTGCAGGGGCTTGTTGTCCTCGTCACTGCGTGGCAGAGGCAGAGGTCAGGGCTGGCCTGCCCAGGGCAGCTCAGGATGGGGTCTCCCACCCGGCGGTGTTCAGTGAGGAAAGGGCAGGGTCAGCTCCCGCAGAAGAGAAACTGAGACCCCCAAGGGCCGGAGATAGGTACGGGGCAGGGGCGCTTGTTGTGCCTGCACTGACCTGGGTTCAATCCCCGCACCCCAGATGGTTGCTGGGGTTGATAGTCACCAAGGTTGATGGTCACCAGGAGTGATCCTGAGCACTGCTAGGTGTGGCCGCCAAACCAAACTCAAACCCAAAGTGTTTCCCAAGGGAAGGAGGCAGGTTGGAGTAGAGACTCCTGCTGACCCACCCCTCCTGTCAGTCTCACACGCATCCCTGACACCCTCCTGTCAGTTTCTCTCACGCACCTGTCACCCCTCCTGTCAGTTGATCTCACATGCACCCATCAACCCTCTTGTCAGTCTTTCTCATATGTACCTAACACCCTCCAGTCAGTTTCTGTCATATGCACCTGTCACCCTGTCAGTCTCTCACACACAACCCTGTCACCCTGCCAGTCTGTCTCACAGGCACCCATTACCCCATCAATCTGTCTCATACCCGTCATTCCCTGTCAGTATGTCTCACACACAACCCTGTCACTCCATCAGTCTGTCTCACAAGAACCCGTCACCCTGTCAGTCACTCCCTGTCAGTCTGTCTCACACACACCGCTGCCACCCCATGAGTTTATCTCACAGGCATCCGTCATCCCTTGAGTCTATCTCATTCCCTGTCACTCCCTGTCAGTCTGTCTCATGCACACCCATCACCCTGTCAGTCTGTCTCATACCCCTGTCACGCTCTGTCAGTCTGTCTCACAGGCATCCATCACCCTGTCAGTCTGTCTCCTACCCGTCAATTCCTGTCAGTGTCTCACACACAACCCTGTCACCCCATCTGCCTCATACCCCTGTCACTCCCTGTCAGTCTGTCTCACACACAACCCTGTCACCCCATCTGTCTGTTTCACAGGTACCCATCACCCTGTCAGTCTGTCTCATACCCCCATCACTCCCTGTCAGTCTGTCACACACACTCCTGTCACCGTGTCAGACTGTCTCATACCTGTCACTCCCTGTCGGTCTGTCTCACACACATCCATCACCCCATCAGTCTGTCTCATACCCGTCACTTCCTGTCAGTCTGTCTCAAGGCACCCTTCACCCGTCAGTATGTCTCATACCCCGCCACCCCTCCCGTCGCCCTCCCTCACACACCCCTGAAGGATCCCAAGTGCCCGCCGAGACTCAGCAATTCCAAGCCCTGGAGGTACATGATTCACAGCACAAGGTGGTGTGGGGGTGAGCAGTCAGGTATGGCGTGTGAACTGGAGGTCTGCTGAGAAAAGATGCCTCAAAGCAAGCAGGCGCACTGGGGGCTGCTCTCCGGAGCAGGGGCATGAGGAAGCAAGGCAGGGAGCACCTCATCCCAGGGGTGGCCGGCACCGGTGGGGGCTGCTACACCTCTCCCCTCTGGACTGTTCTCTGCAGTCCGAGGTTTCCGCCCTTCCCTCTGCTCACCAAGAGGGGCTCTAGGGTGGATAGATGAGCGTCCTCACCCACACTGGAGTATTGCAGAGCTCTGTGTGTGTGCAGGTGTGTTGTGTGCACATATATGTGAATGTGTCTTCATAGATGTGTGTATGTGCGTTCATGCATGTACGGGTGCAGGTATATTTGACCTAACATTAGGGTCAAGGTTCAGGGAGCAGCAATCTTGGCATCTGGGGTGGGAGGAGCTTCTCGGTGCAGACTTCCGGCCCATATCTGAGGAGTCACTGACCCTCTTACATGCTGCAGCAAAGGTCTGGGGACCCAAAGCTTAGGGCCTTTGGGACTGAAGGCCAGAGAAGAGCTCTCAGCCTGGGAAGCTGCGCCTAGAGAGGTGCTGGTGGCCAGGCAGGGGACTCCTGCTTGCTCTGGAGCTGGGGGGTTCCGTGGGCGGACACGAGCCACCAGACAGCAGCTCTGTCACCCCCAGGCAGATGGGAGAGAGCAGGGCAGGACCCAGGAGAGCCCAGGAATGACCCATGGTACAGGGTAGGAGACGGGACTTCTCGCCCACCTACATCTGTGACCTGCTCTGCATCGTCCCATGGCGCAGAATGTGCCTGTCACCAAGTGGGTGGCAGGTGGTGTCAGGTGGCCAGACAGTTTCAGCTCAGCCACTGCATCCCAGGTGAATCTGAGTGACAGATCGTGGGCAGCGCCCCAGTGGGTGGAGTCACAGCACTGAGCCCGAAGCTTTTCCAGGGCCCAGCTGAGCCTGGGGGTCTTGCTCAGGCTCCTGAGCCCACGTCTGGGACTGATCTTGGCCTTGGTGCTCAACAACTCCCTGGCTCCAATTCAGGTGCGGGTGGTGTGTGGGTTGTGAGGCGCCTTCAAGGGCTCATTTCACAAGAAGGGGAACCTGGGCCTGGGATGGGAACAAATCTGGTGCAGGTCCAATGGGTGGGATCTGTTTGCTGGGTGACCAGCGAAGCTCCCCAGAGGTGAGGACACTTTTGCTGGGCACAGCCCAGAGAGCAGACCCTAGGGGACAGGCAGCAGCAAAGCCCCCAGGGGGAGCGGGTGGCAGGGGTGCAGTGAGGACAGTCCACCAGGAGGGGTGCTGTGAGCAGGTGCCTGACATCACACACCTGTAGTCGAAGGAGCCGTCCTCTTCTTTGGGGTCTTCGGGGCCCAGGGGAACATCCTTCTTTTCTCGCACTTAGACAGGACAGAGAAGCAAAGATATGGACGTGGTCACTGAGTGGGGCCTTGGCCGCTGAGTAGAGACGCTGCCCAGGGTGTTACCCGGGGGCTTCCCTTGCTCTCGCCTCCTGCTCCGCCTCATGCCTCCAGAGGCCCGGGGTCACTTCTAGCCGCTCCCACCTCCTCCCCACAAGGGCTGCCCGAGCCCGTCAGAGTCTCTCCCATCATGAACAACTCGATCTTTCCTCAAAAGTGGGGCAGCATTTCCCCAAGCTCCCAACCAAGGAGCCCTTGACCCTGACTCCTGTGACCTCACCATGATAGAGCCCTGTCCGCAGAGACGGGGCCCAGCAGCGTTCGGGAAGTGCTTGGTCACGGAATCCGGGGGTCATAGGAAGCTCTTCCATTCGCGCCCGGCGTGACGCCCACTCTTGGGTTGTCCTCCACCCTCCACCCTCCCCGCCCACAGCCATAGGCAGATGCTTCCCAGTCCCTGCTTGAAACAATCCATGCTTCTCGAAAGGAGAGCATTATCGAGGTCCTGATCTTGACACTGGTTTGTTGGGCTAGAGGACCCTGAGGTCGCGAGCCACGTTTCTCAGTCGTTGCTGAGCACGGCCCCCTTCAGAGCTTGTTCCATTCCCAGACTCCCACCCCCATTTACACAGTTTTCTATTTGGCCCCTGGTCCTGAAGGGGCCAAGTGGTCCCCAGGGAGAAATGCTGCCCAAGAAAAACACATTGATGGGGGCAGCCCCTGAGGACGAACAAGGACCCTCTTGTAGCCAAACACATACCCTGGACAGAAGCACCCCTCTACTGTTTAGGGTTAAGCACACACCCTGGCTCAATCTCGGTTTAATTCCTTCTCTCACCCTACCTGATTGGCTGATAGAGTTCCCACCCTACTACCTGATTGGCTGATACAGAGTCCCCCTACTTTGGTATCTCCGGTCCACCTAATAAAGCGGAGCTGATGGAGCAGATGGACATGTCAAGGGGACATAATGGGCCCCGAACTACCCTCTGAGTCCACTGCAACGAGCACTGGCAGGTGGCTGGGCAACATACAGGAGAGGGGCCCCAGTACCTCTCCCTGCACCCTGGCCGCCCGCCACCACCTACCTGGGTACTTGCCCCCTCGACTCCTCTTGATGAAGCAGGCGATGAGGAGGATGAGGACGAGGAGCGATGGCACACATGAGCCCGATGAACCAGCCCTGGGTGGCGATGTCGGTCTGGTTGTTGGTGTAAGCTGGGGAGGGGCGGTGGGAGCACAGGAGTGAGCCAGGCCTGGCAGCCAGCAGGCCCTGCTACCCCGCCACCAGGATGCAGGAGACAGAGGCGCCCGGCAAGGGTGAGAGAAGAGGCAGAGGAAAGGGTCCAGGGGGCAGAATAAGCAGCAGGAGGTGGAGCAGGGCCTGGAGGGGCTGAGAAGCCGGGGGTCGGTCAGGGACTGGCTCCCCCAGTGAGCCTGGGCCAGGAAACAGGGAGCCGTGTGTGCAGGGCTGTGGAGCCCAGCATGGCCCGAGCCTGGCAGGCGCCTGCAGCCCGGGCCTGGTGCCCAGATGCTTCTCTTGTCCCCATAGTGGGGCTGTGTCCCTCGAGGGGCCAGTGTGCCGTTAGGGCTCCCCCCCATGCCCCCTCCACTCACTGCCCAGGCGGCAGGTGACACCTCCCCTCCCTGAGTCCCCTCTGCCCGGAGTCGGGAGGCCCGGCCAAGCGTAACAGACACTTGGTTCTAAGGCGGTTGGGGCCCAGGGCGGACGGCGCAGGAGAGCTGAGGTTCAGGCCACACTCGGGAAGGGCGTGGGGCAGGCAGGCAGGGCCCACTTGCCCTTTTGCTTTCTGCGGATCAGAAACAAAAGCGACGCCTCCTGAATCAGCTGCCATGGAAACCGAGGTTCTGAGGGGAAGGATCAGGGGAAGATCCAGAGCCACGCTGGGGCTGGCACGTGGCCCCGGGAGATAGAGCCCCTGGGCTGGGCGGGCACAGAGGCTCCGGCCTTCACGATCAGCATTTAGAGAGCAGGGCTGACTGGTGCCACCCTCTGCTGTGTCTGGGTGCAGAAACCATCCTCAGAACCTTCCAGAACTCAGCCAAGACCCAGTAGGTTCTTGATGAATGGTGGAAACTGTCAGAAAGCCCCATGAGAAGTCTGATGCCCCCCATCTGCATGCCATGGGGAGTACGGCCAGAGTCCACTCCTGCCCCACAGGCCTCCCCACTGCTTCAGGGTGCGACCCGCCCAGCGCCCACTCCTGCCTGCCCAAGTCTCCTCATTGCCTAAGGTTGTGGCCTCTTTCCTGCTCCAACGCTTTGAGACGGCAACGTCAGAATCTCCCACTGTCCTTCTGCCCAGCCCCTCTCCACCTGATTGGGCCTGACTTCACTGGCCTCCTTCTCTGCCTGTCCTGTCCTCTCCTGCCCTGCACCTCCACAGCTCTACAGACACCAGCCTCTGGGACTTGCTCCTGACCCCACCACGCCTCTGCCTGGCCTTGCCCACTCTTTCTTTCTTTCTTTCTTTCTTTCTTTCTTTCTTTCTTTCTTTCTTTCTTTCTTTCTTTCTTTCTTTCTTTCTTTCTTTCTTTCTTTCTTTCTTTCTTCCTTCTTTCCTTCCTTCCTTCCTTCTTTCTTTCCTTCCTTCCTTCCTTCCTTCCTTCCTTTCCTTCCTTCCTTCCTTCCTTCCTTCCTTCCTTCCTTCCTTCCTTCCTTCCTTCCTTCCTTCTTTCCTTCCTTCCTTCTTCCTTTCCTTCCTCCCTTTCTCTCTTTTTCTCTCTTTCTCTCTCTCTTTCTCTCTTTCTCTCTTTCTCTCTTTCTCTCTTTCTCTCTTCTCTCTCTCTCTCTCTCTCTCTCTCTCTCTTTCTTTTCTTTCATTTTTGGGTCACACCGGCGATGCTCAGAGGTTCCTCCTGGCTCTGCACTCAGGAATTACTCCCTGGCGGTGCTCGGGGACCTTATGGGATGTCAGGTCATCCGTGCGCAAGGCAAACGCCCTACTCACTGTGTTATTGCTCTGGCTCCCTGCCCACTCCCTCTTACAGGGAGACCTTTTCCCTTTGCAAACTGTCTCTAACTCTGGAGCGATAGCATGGAGGGGAGAGAGTTTGCTTTGCACTGTGCGGACTCGGGTTCCATCCTGAGTCGGAGAACATCCCATATGTTCCCTGAGCATTGCCAGGAGTAATTCCTGAGTGCAGAGCCAGGAGTAAGCCTTGAGTATCGCCTGGTGTGACCCGAAACTAAATAAGTGAAAGGCTAAAAGGTCCCTCAGGGCCATTTTCCTGATCCACCCCCAGGGCTCCCCCTGGGCATGTGATTCTGGACCATGGTTTCAGGGATGTGTCCTGTGATTCTCTTAAGACTTCCTGCCACCAGGTTGCGCCTACAGCTCTGAGCTGGGGTTGGGCTTTGGGCCCCAAGCTTGCCCTCTGCATCTCCGCACCCTGCCGCCCTTCATCCTCTTCACCTCACATTCACCACAGGCCCCCCCCGGTCTGACTCGTCCCACCCACTCCCATCTCCAACTGCTCGCACCTGTTCATTCCTCTCAGCAAGGTCCTAATTTCCAATGTCAGAGCCTCAGGCACAGAGGACGTCTCAAGCCCCTAGTACTGACATCAGTAACCACTGACTGATTAGAAGCCCGTAATGCGAGGGTGGGTGTCTGGGACACTGCTAATGCCAGCAAGGAGTCACCTGGGTTCTGGGCTGGCCATACCTGGGCTGGGGTGGAGGGTCCCACCTTCACATCTCTCGGTCAACCCTCAGCCCCACCCTCCCATGTACCCACGGGATGCCTTCCTCTCACGGCTCAGCTCATCCTCCCTTTCCCTCACAGCTCCCCCTTCCTCACCTCCCCTCCTCCCCCCCCCCCTTTCTCTCACGGCTCACCATCCTCTTTCCCTCACAGATAGCCCTTCTCTTTCTCTCACGGCTTGCCGTCCTCTTTCTCTCACAGCTCGCCCTTCCCTTTCTCTCACAGATCTCCCTCCCTTTTCTCTCACAGCTCACCATTCCCGAGAGTACCATGGCACGATTCAGTGCTCTCAATCCTTATTTTCATAAAGCCAAAGAATTTTCGTCAAGTTGGACACAAGCGGAGTCTGGAGTCAAATCCAAGTGGGATAGCAAGCAAGTGGGCTCAGCCTGTCAAAATGACTTAGTTTCTCAAGCACTGAGAAAAACTCAGGACGTGGTCCATTTACAAGGTGGCTGTACGGCATGGACATTGAGAGGAGGTGGCCCTCAGTGGGCAAGGCAGTGACATTGTCCACCATGACCCTCACACACTCCGCCTTCAGGGCACCAGAGTCCCCGCACTCAGACACTCACAGACCTGGCGCATTTACACCAGAGCTTGGCGTGGGGACGAGCAGGGGGACCAGATGCACAGGCTCCGGGGCACCGGGCCAGCAAACAGGGCGCACACACACTCTGACCCTGAGCCTGAGGCTTGACCACTCACTCACCACGCCCCTCAGAAGCCAGCATTTCACCCTTCACTTCCAGCTCACATCTGGAAGAATTTGAAATCAGAAGAGAGGCCAACCGCGCTGAGTGGGTGAGAGCACGGGTTCCCCAAAGCCAGCTCCAGGGAACATGGTGGAAGGATGAGAGCCTTGCTGACTCCGACTCCAACACTGTGACTCAGAGACCAGCTTTGTGTCTGCCGTTCCCTTCAAGCTGCAGCTCCCGAGAGCCATTAATGACACCGGTGAGGACCCAGCACACTTCAGAAATGGAGGCGGGAGGACAGAGCCGAGATCCCCCACTCCAGTCCTGGGGTGCTCCCTCCTTCTGGCCTTACAGAGTCTGTCGTGTGAGCCATCCCCACTTCAAGAGGATACACTGAGGGCCCCAGGGACCAAGGTCATGTGTTTGTAGCCCCTCCGCCTTTGGGGGTACTTGCCAGCAATGCTCAGGAGTTGTTCCTGGCTCTACACTCAGGAAGTACTCCTAGCAGTGCTTGGGGGACCATACGGGATGCTGGAGAATTGAATCTGGGTCGGCGCGTGCAAGGCAAATGCCCTCCCCCACTGGACTGTTGCTCCAGCCCCTGCAGCCTCTCCATTTTGAGTCCATGGAGTCACTGCTGTCTTAGGACCAGTGGCGTGACCCAAGGTGTGTGACCTGGGTCCAGTGGCTTACTGAGCTTTGGCCATTTCTGAACTTGGCTTTGGATTCCACTAAAGGTAATAGGGCACTTTCAAAAATAAATTGGGGTCACAACCTGTGGTACTCAGGGCTCACCCCTGTTTCTGTGCTCAGAGATCACACCTGGTGGTGCTCAGGGAACTATTTGCAGTATCGGGATTCAAACCTGGGTCAGCTGCAGGCAAGACCAACGCTTTAGTCACTACACTATAATCTCTCTGGCATAGCACAGGGGTCCTTTGGGGGCATACTCAGGGTGCACAAACTTTTTGGAAGGACCCCCGCCCTTCCATGTATCTGCACAGGGGAATCCCAGTCAATGGCACACAGAGCCGGATTGTTCACCCCAGCACCCGTCTGGCACTGAGAAGAGTTGGAGGAACCAGGACATGCTAAGAACCTCGCTCTGAAAGCAGGCTACTTCTCAGAGGAGGCCCGGAAAAGGAGCCACGGGTGGTTCCGGGTTCAGACCATCGTGTCCGCTCATGTGATCCTGCTTTGTGAGCGGGATCTGAATCCTGAGAGGGCGAACGGTCTTCCTCCCCCCCCCCCCCAGCTCCGCAGAGGCCAAGGTTCAGTATTAGAAGTTAAGCGGAAGCAGGGATCTGCTGCCTCCCCTCAGGTGGACCTTTATCCTCAAAGCTCCTCTTCGCTTCCCACTTCTGTGCTGGACTTGAGTTTGGAGTGAAGTGAAATCAAATGCGGATATTGTGGGCAAAGCTATGGAGTCTGACGGGGTTTGACAGTCCAGCTTCCTGACTTGTTCCCAGGAGAGATGTGCTCAGACAGCCTGCCCTGTTGGCCCGGCCTGCTCCAATAGGCTGCTGGACTCTGCAGCCCCCTGAATCCTGCTGGCATGGACCTGGGAGGATAGAGGGGAGTGCAGGGGCAAGGAGGAGGCCCACACCGGAGACAGCAGGATGGAGGGAGACTTCTGTACCCAGGGCAGTAACACCAGGGGCCGGGCTTCCACCGGCAGCCCCAGCTCAGGACAAAACTGTATCTGTGACCCAAGTCAGAAGTTTACCTAATTCACTGCCTGTGCGTTGCCTGTCCTGGGCTCTGATGGGCCCCTGAGGGCAGGGAAGCTCCCTTCCCTCTGTCTCGCTCTGCACCCTGAGCCCCAATGGTCAGCACACAGTCCACAGTTTCCAGATGACCACCCACAGAGACGTCAGGACTACACACGCTTTGGGGAGCCCTGGCTGAACTGTTCCCTGAACACAACGAGGATGACACCCAGAACCATGGAGTTCCGACCAGCTCCTGTTCTCCACAGCATCTCCAGCTCTGTGCCATGACAAACTGGGCACCAACATCCAATAGAACAAGGGAAAGCTCTGCCCACGCACACGTCCCCACTGACGGCATTGGAGAGGGGGTCGTCCACATAGATCCTGGCTTGGTTCTCGGGAGAGCTCTAGGGTCCAGGACAGGCCCTGCAGAGGATCCTAACCCGTGGCCCCACCTGGAGGAACCGCATGTTGGCACACCCAACCTTCAGCTTCCAGCCTGGGGTTTTGGAGGTAGTAGACTCCCCGTCCTTGTTCAGTGAACCCCGTTTCCTCCTGGCTCCCCACTCAACCCCACGAGGACGGGCCCATGTCCTCAGCACTGCGCATGCACCGTGGGCTCCTTGTGGCCTCTGGAGGGGCTGGGGCCATGCAGGGGTGTCCAGGCGGGACCAGTCCTCATTCCGAAAGAGACAAGCAGGGAGCTGGGAATGAGGAATGACGGACCCCATGCTCTCAGGGGATGGCCAGGCCAGGTCCCTCTCACCTGTACTGGTCATAAAGGTGATGAAGGTACTGCTGATGCCCTCGTTGTCCCGGGAATAAACTCGTAACGTGTACGTCATCCCGGGAAAGAGGTCTGTTAGCTGTATGGGCTGGGCCTGTGCCTTAACAGCGACAGTTTTTTTTCGTATGGTTGCCTGGGGACAGAAACCTCAGTCAGCCCAGAGACAGGCCCGGAGCTGGCGAGGCAACACTTAGGTTCCTGGGCACCTGTCGAAGGCAGAAGCATGGGGCGGGGGCCTGGGGGGTGGGGCGCGGAGGCCGCTCCGCTACGCCTTCGGTCCTGGCTGACTCGGCATGCGTTCCTGCATCTGAGCTTTACTCCCCTCACACTCGCTCTCCCTGCCGTAATGAGGGACGGGTGCAGGTGGGCACCGCTCTAGGGTGGGGCAGGGGCTCTGCATCTCGGGGCTGTCCTAGTTTACGCCCCGCTGCCAGGCAGCTGAGTCGCAGCCCAGGAGAACGAGTGCCACGGGGGTGGGGGCGGCAGAAGGGTAAATGGGATGGGACGTGGGGGAGAAAGCCAGAAAAGGGACACCTGAGATCTGAGTTCTGGGGGTGTGAAGCCCCTTCAGAACAGAGCCCTGAGCTACCCTAAGCTACCCTGAGCTACCCTGAGGGATGGTCACCTGCTGAGTGTTGGCTGAAATGCTCACAATACTGGCTAACGGGGGGCCAAGGCAGTGGGCTGGCGCCCTCACAACAGAGATGGGGGCTGCCAGAAGGGAGACTTTGATGTCCAGCAGGCCTGACCTGGCTGGTCCCTAAATCCAGGAGAGCCAAAGTTGCCATCTCACACCGCCAGCTCTCAGACCAGAGCCGTGGGGGCTGTGTGTGCCTGTGACCCTGGCTGTCCCTGAAACAAGCGGGACTGGTCCCCCATTCTGACGGGGCCTCTGCACCAGTGGGAGGCAGAGATAACATAAGTGGAGCCGAGGGTTCCGACGGAGGCGCACTGTGGCCTGTCCAGGAGCTATTCTAATTGACACCATTGTTTCGTGTTCAGTGCTGGGGGCTGAACCCAGGCCTCAGGAAGGCCCGTGACCAATAGAGCCACATCGCAGCTTGGGGTCTACTCGGAGCCCCCTCCGGAGCAAGACACAGGCGCTGCTCACTACCTAGGGCTCCCGGCCATGGACAGCCCTAACCTACTGGCTTGCGGCATCACTTCCGTCCCCATGAGCCAGCCCCCCGCCTCCCTCACCGCTGCTGCTTGGCGCCGGGACTCAGACAGGGTAGCTTCCCCCTACGGCAGCCATGGCGCCACCACCCGCACAGCAATGCTTACTGTCAATGTACTCAACCACAAAGTCAGTTCCGGGCCCGACATTTGTGCTTCCACGTGACGTTGGCCCATTTGCTGTTGGGGGAGCACCGTGACATTCCATATGGACTGTTCGTCGGGGGCTGGCGGGGCGTTAGAAGAGGAGTTAGTGGTGAGGAGGCAGGCAGCACTGAGGACAGGCTGACAGACAGACAGACAGACAGACAGAGGCGGGAAGGGGTTGGCACGGAACCTGGCCACTGGGGGCCAGGAGCAGGTGTGGTGGGTGGACCTGGAGACTGTCCACACAGGCTGGCGAGAGCGGGGGGTGGGGGAGGCAGGAGCGGGTGTGCTGGGCCCTGGCTGGCCTCCTGACTGGACACAGCCCCTGTTCTGGATGAGCTGCAGTGAGAGCAGGCTGGAGCACCCCCTGGGGAGGGGGCCTCAACCGCAAGTGCTCGAGAGGGGGCACGGGCAGGCTGGGAGCTGCGAAGGGCCAGAAGAGACACAAGGCCAAGCCTGAGGGGCTCCCGAGCGAAGCAGAAAGGGCCTGACTGGGCTTGCTCCGTGGGGTCCCTGGGGTCACGTTTGGTGGGAAAGTCCTCATGGAGGGTGACCAGGGATCGATCGTCTCAAGGGCCTTGGGGTGCCAGGCAGGGCTGCGGCCGGCACAGGAGAATCTGTTGCTCAGCACCAGGAGTCTGGGGCTGGGTGGCCGGCAGAGCCGCCGTCACCTACTTCCCACCCCTCTGGGAGTCACTTCAGCAAGGCTCTGGTGTCTGAGCCAGCGGACAGAGAATGGCATTACTCATCAAAGCTGTCATTTCTCGAGAGCCCCAGAGTCTGGTTAACCCATTTCTCGCATTGAATAGTGGGATACTACGCCGGGTCTGGGACTTCAAAGGCGGTGCCAGTCCGGCTCCTGTATATTTTATTAGCCTGCCAGGGGGCCCTTGTCACCAACTTCGCTCGTCAAAAATGAATGACTGGAGTAGGTCAGGGCTGCATGTATTCATGATGTGTCTGCCATGGGCCTGAGCCTGTCTGCAGGGCCGGGCGGGATAGAGCTCTCCTCGTCTCAACTTCAAAGTGGTGCTGCCACTACTACTGTATCAGCGTTGTGGGGTTCTCCACTAGGGTAGGGGCCAGCTCTAAGAGCCTCTGCCCGCTCCGTGGGGGCTTCTCCCAGGGTCAGCAGCAGAGGCGTCCCTGTGGCTTTAGCCACCCCAATCCCAGCTCCTTGGGCTCTGACAGTGGCAACAGTGAGGACCAGTCATGACTGGGTTCCGAGTCTCTGATTCCTACTGCAGGAAACAGAATCTGGCCCTTCAACACAACGTGGTGCCGATCAGAACACTGGGGCAGCTGGGAGAAAGGTCAGTACATGGGCAGCCCCATGAGCCTGGCGGAGGAAGCTGGGGACCACAGGGAGTGGCCAGATGATGGCCACCTGGGAAAGAACAAATTCCAGAGGGAGGAAGTAGGGAGCTCTCCAGGCCTGAGAAAGGGCCACAGGGGGTCCCAGTGACAGGGAACCCTCTAGCCGGAGAGAGGTGAGGTGAGAGTTGTGGAGCCCTGCAGGAAGTCTCTTAGGAAACATTCTGCCCTATGGCGTGAAGACAGGAAAGGGAATGACTGCTGCCCACGGTCACCCTGCCAGGGCAAGGGCAGCGGGGAGGCCTCCATGCCAAGACTAGAGGCATGGCAGGCCAGCCGCGGGGTTGTCACCGCATCAGCAAGCGGCATCTGACACTGTGGGACCCATGTCCGCGGCCAGTCTCCCGTGGGAAACCGAGTTCGACTGGGGAGTGGAGCGCCTCCTTTCTTCCATTCTGCTCCCTCCAAGCTGGCATTAAAGGTGCCACTGCTCCATTTCAGGGCAAAACAGGCTTGGGCACCCTAGACATAGCTGGCGCCGGCCGCACAGGGGCCGCTTTCTCCCCAGAACGGCACCACTGCTGCATCTGACGCCGCACCTGCATTTCCAGGCCTGACAGCTGTGAGCATCTCCCAGTCTGCCTTGGCTCTCGGCCACCACAGCTGTGCTAAAGGACACCCATGGGCGCCAGCAGGGCCACCCGTAGAGGGCAGCCTATGCAGAGAGGGCCGTGCCCGTGCCCACAGCTCTGCGGGGCTGACCGTTGCCTGAGCACCCCTGCACCCTGGGGCACCGAGGGGGGACGTTCAGTCCTTGGAGGGCACCAAGAATGTTTGCTCTTGCTGGAAGAACAGACTGTCCTTGTCTGTCTGCAGGACGCAGGCAGCCCTGGGGTGGACACTCACAGGGGCCCCCAGAAGATGCAATTTTCCCTCCATGAGTGTGCCTGGGGGTGGGGAACATGTGTGGGAAGCCCAGAGAGTGGAGAGCACTGCCAGGCTCCCTGGAAGGGCTGTTTTCTGGGCCCCCCAACTCCGCAGGCAAAGGCCGCTAAGCGCCTTCAGAGAGGCACAGGGGCCGTGGGGCAGCTTCCAGGAGCAGCGCTGCCTGCTCGCCTCCCGCTCCCTTTCCTCGGAGGGCTTAGCCCCCGCTGACAGCCCGGTCACCCAGGCCTTGGGATCTCAAGTTCAAGAATGAGGGTGGGAGAGATGGGAGGCTCTGAGCCTCCAGGCTGCCAGACAGACTTGGTCACGCCTGAGTTTCCAGGCAGCAGAAAGAGAGGAGTGTGCGGGGGCCCTGTCCTGCCCACTCCTGCCGGGGCAGCCTGCAGGGGCGGGCAGCAGGACGCGGCAGTACCAGGTTCGTGTATCTCAGTCCTGGTGGTGGAGGGAGGCCTCTCCGTGGTGGTGGTGGTTGTAGTGGTGGCGGCGGTGGTGGTAGGTGCGGCGGTTGGGACGACGGGGATGGTGGTGGCGTCGGTGGTGGCGGCGGCCAGGGTAGTCGCGTCAGTACCGGCTCAGGGTGCCCGTGGCACCCGGGTAGTCGGGGGCAAGGTGGGAGGAGCTGAGAGGGAAACGTAAAACAGCCTGGTCCGGTTACTTTGGACGTGTGGCCCCGCGCATGGCAGGCAGCCCCGGAGGAGACTCAGCTGAGGGGCCAGAAGCTGCCCCGCGCGAGCGAGCAGGCCAGCAGGCTGTGGGGACGTCCGGGCAACGCAGCCATGAGGGCGGAAGAGAATGAAGCGGCGGGGGTTTCATTTTCTTCTCATGGGCTGTGTGGCTGAAGCACCGCATGCACCCAGGCAGGGCAGGAGAGGAAGGAGCCGGCCCGCACCACTGTGCTCGGACCCCAGGCGGGCAGGGAGGCCAGTCCAAGCACTGCAAGAGCCCGATGTGGCCTGCCATGACCTTGTAGCGTAGACAAGCTGCACTCTCGGGCTTCTCGGCCTCATGAGGCCCAGAATGCAGGACGCAAACAGCAATGGTGCCCACCTGAGTCCTGCTCTTGCCCACCCCCAGCCCTTTCCTGCCATTGGCTGCCTCCCGTTCTGGCTCTCCTCCCCTCCCTCCTCCCTCCCTCCCTCCGTCCCTTCCTCCCTCCTCCTCCTTCCTTCCTTCCTTCCTTCCTTCCTTCCTTCCTTCCTTCCTTCCTTTCTTCCTTCCTTCCTTCCTTCCTTCCTTCCTTCCTTCCTTCCTTCCTTCCTTCCTTCCTTCCTTCCTTCCTTCCTTCCTTCCTTCCTTCCTTCCTTCCTTCCTTTCTCTCCCTCCATCCCCCCCCCATGCAGTGCAGGAGGCCCAGAGGATGAGGGCTGATGCTGGCAGCGGGAGCCCTACTCCTAGCCTACAGGGACCGCCAACCCTGACTGAGTCCTGACTGATGCACATGTAGATCTTTCCTATGGGAACCTTCCGCTCACATCAGGGCTAACGCTTGCTGCTTCTCCCCGCCCCAAGCTGCCTCTGGTATGAGGGCGTTAGCTATGCATCTGGTTATCACCTTCTTCCAGAAGGCTCCCTAGGGGGGAGACAGAGTGAGGGCCACCTCTCCTCCTTGCACTTCACCTCCTGTGGTCTGACCTTGGTCCATTTTCTAGTGCCAATACCAATGGGTGAGCAAGGGCTTGAAGACATAAGTAGGTAACAAGCCTCCAAGGAGCAGACAAACCATCCTCTGTGAATCTCTGGAAGTTCAGGGCGTTGTTTACGAGGCCTCATCCCTGCTGTATGAACCAGGTGGGGCAGAAGGCAGAGAGCTTAGCTAGGGAGAATGAAGAGACCCTAACCCTTCTCGATCACGGCACAGACGAAGCCTTTCGCCCCCTGGGCCTTTACTCTCACTATGGTCCAGCCCACACCCCCACAGAGGACAAGGGCATCTTCCTAAGTTTTTGTGCTCATTCATTCCCTGTGTGTGAGATCAAAGGCGTTCTTGGGGCCAAGGGTGCAGATGGCTGGAACGCGTCAGGCCGTGTTCCAGGGATTCCTGGCAAGACCCAAGTGGGCAGTGCCACTTCCCAAAGTCCAGCCAACTTAAAGATGTCAGGGCACATCTGGGGTGGGGTGATACAAGTGTCCCCACACAGGCACTATTACGCTGTATTCAGGCCACAGTGGCCAGTCCTGGAGTGAGCTCAAATGCAGAGACACGCTGCAAGAGGGCAGGTGCCTGTGCCACCCCGCCCTGCGCCTGCCACTCAGACGGGCTCTACCACCTTGGATACATACATGGGGCACTTCTCTCTGTTCTATGATGCTGTGAGAACCTGACAGGGCACTGTACCCACGCACAGGATAGTTCTGCCTCTGTGAGGAATCTGACAGGGGAACTGCATCCACTGCACAGGATGCAGTTCCATGGCTCTGCTACGTGAGGAGTATTACAGGACACTGTATCCATTGCACAGGTTGGCTCTGCTGCTGTGAGGAACTAGATATACTATGCAGGACGGCTCTACCTCTGAGGAGCCTGACAGGGCACTGCATCCATTGTGCAGGAACAGCTGTGATGCTGTGAGGAACCTGACAGGGCGCTGCACCCACTGCGCAGGACGGCTCTGCCTCTGTGAGGAACCTGACAGGGCTGCACCCACTGTGCAGGACGGCTCTGCCTCTGTGAGGAACCTGACAGGACGCTGCACCCACTGCACAGGACGGCTCTGCCTCTGTGAGGAACCTGACAGGGCGCTGCAACCACTGCGCAGGATGGCTCTGCTTCTGTGAGGAACCTGACAGGGGTGCTGCACCCACTGTGCAGGACGGCTCTGCCTCTGTGAGGAACCTGACAGGGCACTGCATCCACTGTGCAGGACGGCTCTGCTTTCTGTGAGGAACCTGACAGGGCGCTGCACCCACTGCGCAGGACGGCTCTGCCTCTGTGAGGAACCTGACAGGGCGCTGCACCCACTCGCAGGACGGCTCTGCTTCTGTGAGGAACCTGACAGGGTGCTGCACCCACTGCGCAGGACAGCTCTTGCTTCTGTGAGGAACCTGACAGGGCGCTGCACTCACTGCGCAGGACGGCTCTGCCTCTGTGAGGAACCTGACAGGGGTGCTGCACCCACTGCGCAGGACGGCTCTGCTTCTGTGAGGAACCTGACAGGGCGCTGCACCCACTGCGCAGGACGGCTCTGCTTCTGTGAGGAACCTGACAGGGCGCTGCACCCACTGCGCAGGACGGCTCTGCCTCTGTGAGGAACCTGACAGGGCGCTGCACCCACTGCGCAGGGACGGCTCTGCCTCTGTGAGGAACCTGACAGGGCGCTGCACCCACTGTGCGCAGGACGGCTCTGCTTCTGTGAGGAACCTGACAGGGCGCTGCACCCACTGCGCAGGACGGCTCTGCCTCTGTGAGGAACCTGACAGGGCGCTGCACCCACTGCGCAGGGACGGCTCTGCCTCTTTGAGGAACCTGACAGGACGCTGCACCCACTGTGCAGGAGAAAGGCTCTTCCTCTTCCTCACAGCACTGCCGCTGTGAGGAACCCGATGGAGCACTGAATCCACTGCACAGGACAGCTCTGTCTCTCTATGGAACCTGATGGGGCACTGTGTCCATTGTGCAGGTCAGCTCTGCTGCTGTGAGAAACCTGACAGGGCACCACACCCATTGCACAGATTGGCTCTACTGCTGTGAGGAACCTGACAGGGCACCGCACCCATTGCATAGGACGGCTCTGCCTCAGTGAGGAGCTGCACCCACTGTGCAGGACAGCTCTGCCTCTCTGGGGAACCCAACAGGGCGCTGCACCCACTGCACAGGATGGCGCTGCATTAGTTTCCTATCTAACGCTTTCACAGTCCCTCCCTTCCCTTGCTGTCTGGAAGGCACTGCCAAAGACCAAGAGTACTCTGACGCCAACACCCCACATGCGGCGTGCAGGGGTCCCACCTCCCTTCCTTTGAGCACCATGTCCCCCCATCAGTGGCAGTTTTCCCCAGTGGTACACATCACCCTCACCCCCATGTGGCCCTTGGCCCTCACCCAGCAGAGATGCGCCCTCACACTTGCCGGGCCCAGTCAGGCCCACCCCTGCAGCCCTGAGTATCGTGAGAGAAGCCAAGAGGACAGGCTCTGGGGCAGCCCCCAGCATGATGGGCTGCACAAGTGAGACCTGCCCAGGGGGCCACACAGCCTCGGCTGGTCAGGACAGGAAGGAAGAGTTTCTCTCAGGAGCTGGCGAGGGGATACAGCGGGGGGGGAGGGGGAAGGGGCTTCCTCCAGTCCCCAAAGGGGAGTGCACGGCTGGCCGTGACTGACTGAGGTCCCAGCTAGCTATTTGCACTGACCACAGCTGTGGCTGCTGTCCTGCGGCAGGACAGGCTGAGGGCACGGAAGGTGGGACTCTGAGTGAGGGGACGGAGTCAGAGGGCTGGGACGGGGGGTGGGGAGACGCACTCTCATGAAGACTGACAGCAGGTCAGTGTGATGTGATGGGCCCGAGCTGGCCCTGAGGCCACAGTGAGGCTTCAAGGGGATGAAGGTTCACAAGCGGGCTCTACTTGGCATTCTTCCAGCCTGGACAGACACTGCTGGGCCATGCTGCCATCTCCTGTCCCCTTCAGGGGTCACTTTGGGCCGGAGAACCGCCCCTGTGAGAACAGAGTATAGACCCTCCAGCCTGGAATGTGGCAACGGGCGGGCAAGTGCAGCTGGGCTGTCTAGAGCTGGGCCCAGGAGTCCTCCCCTATGGTCTGGTCCCGCAGAGGGTTCCCACGATTAGGGAGCACCCTAGAGGGAAGCGGAGAAGGTGGGAGGAAGACCAGCCTCCTTCTCCCTAGCTCCAGGACTTCAGAGCACAGCGCCTGAGCGGCGGCGCCCAGACTTCGCCAGCTGGAAGGTTCAGCCTGAAAACATCCACAAGGCACATGGATGCCCGCGCGATCACAGTGGGTCACAACAGATGGGCCACTGGCCTGGGACTCTGGCGCAAGATGCAAAGGGGACATCGTCCCCAGGAATACTCATCTGGGGGGAAGAGCCCAGGTTTGGCGAGAAGGGCTGGGGAGCGCGTACCAGGCTTACAGGGCAGGCAAGCTGAGGACAGCAGGCCCTGCTATGAGCCTGAGCGTGGGGACACAGCTGCCCCTGCCCTACATGGGGAGCAGGACGTGGGTGCTGGGAAATCTGCCTGTGCCCTGGCTACCGCCCCGCACTGCCTGGCAGGGGATGCCCGGGGCCAGGCAGACTCCCTGCCATCAGGCCCACCTGCTTCAGGTCCTGGGGTGCCAGAATGGGGTGGGGGTTAGGCAGGGGAGCTCTGGCCAATGAGCTTCTCGAGGCCTCTCTGGGTCCCTCCCTCACCTCCTGCTGTGCTCCCAGAGCACCTGCTGCCCTGGCCCAGACCACGTGCCCCTGACCCAGTCGGCGCCCCTCACTCCTGGCCTTACACCTGTCTGCTTCCCGGAGATAAGCTCAGAGCCTGCCTAGCCCCTCCGGATTAGTGGGGGAGGAAGGAGAGGAGCAGGGTGGGAAGGAGGGCGCCGCAGCACCCGCAGCTCTGACGGGCAAAAGAAATGTGCAGGAGGGGCGGTGCAACAGAAATAGAACCTAGAGGGGGCAGGGAGGCAACCAGGCAAAGGCAGAGACCAGTGGGCAAGGCCCCCACCCTGTGTCTCACTGCCCGCCCACCTCCCTGGGCACACCCCCACCCCGGTGCCTCACTGCCCGCCCGCCTCCCTGGCAGCCTGGGGCTTGGGGGGAGCAAGAGGCCCCTTGCCAGTCTCTGCAATCTTGCCAGGATTCTCAGCGACAGAGGGAAAGAGAAGGGCAGGGTGCCCAAGGGCTCCCTGCCTGGGACAAGCTTACGGAGCCACTCACCCCTCGGTGTGCCTCCAACCCACAACACCAGGCCCTCGGGGGTCTCAGAGCCAGGACCCGCCTGCCCAACCTTTGCTCCAGAAGGAAATCTAACACAACACACGAGGAGAGTGGACACTGCTCTCAGCAGGAGAACCCAGGTTCCTGAGAGCTGGGGCGGGGTCCTGTCCACGGCACACACTGAGGCCCCAGGTCCTGGAGCAGCTGGGCTTAGCAAGTGAGTCGTCCTCACCGACGGGGGCCCGGGCGGGGGCAGAGCAGCAGTCCATGCAGCATGCAGGGGCCACATGCAAGGCTGGCTCGCCGGGACGGCCCCTTTCAGGGACGGCAGCAGAGGCCACAGTCCCGCCCATGAGATGGAGCCGGGCGCTGGCTCCCTGCTGTAGCCGCCGCTGAAAGGGCGAGTCCCGCATGCTTGGTCCCAAGCCGCCCCCTGCCTACGCTGCCCACGGTGAGCCTGTTACCTCCGCCATGGTACGGTACCTGCGGTTGGAGTAGCTTCAGAACAGCACCCAAGACGGTGAGAGAGAAAGGAAGAGAGGGAGGAGAAAAGAGAGACAGGTGAAACCGCTGGCAAGAGAGAAGAGCCTGGCATCAGCCTGGCCGGGGCTGGCCACTGCCCCAAGGATGCCAATGGGGGCATTGCAGTGCCTCTGGAGCGTGGCACACTCTTACGGAAACCTTGGGCCCTGCAGGCCTTTATCTCCACCCCCTCAACCGTGCCCCCGCAGTGGTCAGCTCTCCCACCACACGGCCTGCCTGGCAGTGCCCCCAGGGCACAGCAGGATGAGGTGGGGTGGTCCACTGGGTCGAAGGGGTAAATGACATCTTCACCCAGAGCAGCTGCTGGACGTGGGGGCTGGGGAACGCGACTGTATGGCCGACCCCACCCGACGCCATCTCAGCTTGGGACAGGCCCAGTGCTAGTCGCCAGCTGTGCTGGGTGAAGAAGGAACCTGGTGGTGGGTGCCCTGAAAGGACCCCTGGGTCTGCTGCGCTGCCCCCGAGTGGAGAAGAAAGTGTCTTTGTCCCATTTTAGGGGCCACTGAACGTGCCCGGGGTGGCCTCTGGAGCTGGACAACAGGGCTTTGTTTCTCTGATGTCCAGTGTCAGGGCACAGATGTGGCAAGAGAAGGGCCCTTTTATGTCCCTTCAGAGAGGGACAAAAGCGTGGCCTGGCCTTGGGGAATGGGCGAATATGGCAGCCGCGTCCCCAGAGCTCTGCCAGGCCAGATCAACAGTGAGAAGTCGTGAGCTACATGGAGGAGGAGATCAGAGTGTCATTTCCTCTTAGAGGCTCTTCTGCTGACGAGGGGCAGCTGGAGCCGGATGCAGACCCCAGGAGCCCCACTGGGGGGTCCCCTGCAGAGGGGAGGCCCTTCTAGCCTAGGTGGGCTGCAGGACAAAGCACTGAGGCCAGGGATTGGCCTTAGAGCATGGCATCCTGGAAGCTGCCCCCTGCTCTCTGCACCCGAACCCACTTCTGCGGGCCTTCAAGGCTACCTGTAAGACCCTTACGTATGGAGGTGTCACCTGGTGCCAGGTGGCTCAGGAAATGGCCATCTACAAGGTCCTAGAAGGTCCCTCACCCCCCACCCAGGGTCCCGGAAGCAGGTAGGCCTGGAGCTCCCCTAGTGGAACTCTTAGGACACGCCTCTCAGGCTCCCTGGATGGACTCCTGCCACCGGCCCTCTCGGACACAGCTGGAAACTCCCAAACTCTGGCTGCAAGGAGGCACTCAGACCCTGCCACACTCATCCTCCTAGGAGGGGAAAGAAGGGGTGATCCAGACCCCCTCCCCCAGAGCAGCTCATCTCCCTTGCCAGGTGAGGCTAGTGCTCATCTTTGGCGCTGGTGGCCACGTCCCGCCCGGCCATGCTCTCCTTATTTCACTGCAGCTGGACCCCCAAGGGAGGAGAACGGAATGTCGTGTGGTGACCGGGTCTGAAGCGGCATGTGGGGGTCGTGGCTCCCAGACACTCTGCAGGCACGTGTGCCCAGCACCCGGGCCTTCTCCTGCAGAGAGGGTGCTCCAGGGAGCCTACACAGCCCCAGGAAGAGGCCCTGGGAACCAGGATGCCCAGACACCAAGTCTCCAGCCCTCCACATCCACCCAGACCGTGGTGCCCGCGGCGGCTGGGACACTGACCTTCATTGGGGAGGCTGGGGACTCCTCGGTGGCAGCCTCCCCGAGCCCACCTGCGCCCTGGCACTGAGGGAGAAGCGGTAACGGGACACAGGATCTGCCCTGGGCACCGTGAACCTGGTCTGGTTGGGCGAGAAGGTCTCCACCACCTGCTTCCCCACTTTGGTTCCATTGACTGTGGAGAGACGGGCAAGAGAAGGGCCTTTAGCGACCCAGATGGCCTACACGACCCACGGTGGGGAGAGAGCTGGCCCCTGCAGCCGGATGGGGCCGGCCCCGCACGAGCCGCTCAGGGGACCCCCCACTCTGGCTCTTTGGGGCTGACGCTCCTTTTGCCAATCTGGTACCTCCGCCCCAGGGATGGGCCACTCGGAGAGTCTGTATACAATTCCCCACAGCTCCAGCAGTGGGGCACACTGGTGTTGGGAAACCAGGGCTGGTGGAGGGATGGGTGCTGGAACACTGTGTGACTGAGACCCACCATGAACAGCTTTGTAATGGCCCTTCTCATGGTGAGACAATATGATTAAAAAATCAAAAAGAAAAGAAAAGAATCCAAGGGCAGGAGACCCCAGTGTGTGGAAGTTTCTGGTTGCACCACTGGGCAGCATCTGGAGAGCAGGAGTCAGGGTTCATCTGTCTCCCCTCATTGTTGGGGACACTGACAGATCCTCCACCGTTGCGGCACCCACAGACCATGTAGCTCAGCTCCTCAGGAAGGGGGTGGGAACTGGGGTCTCTGCTCCCCAGGCCAGCCGGGCGGGAGGGTGCAGGACTTACAGGCCACGTATTTCAGAGTGTATCCGGTCACGATGCCGTTGGGGTGCTCTGGGTGGTCCCACTCCAGGTGGATGGTCTCCAGGTTGGGCTGCCGGACTCGGAAACGCCTGGGGGCGCTGGGTACTTGGGGGAAGGAGGAGAGAGTGGGGGAGAAGGGGCGACAGGAGGAGGGTGGGCAGGTGGGGGGCACGAGAATAAAGCACAATGAGAGCTTGTCGCCCGCTGCAGGGACCACCGCACATGGGGGAGGCAGAGCACACCCCACACAGGCTGCCCTGGGATGAGAGGGTGGGTCCAGCAGTTTAAGGGGAGTAAATCAGGAAACAGAAGGCTCTGAGGCTGCAGGACACCCCACGCGGCCCTGGAGCCAGTGTCAGGACGGAAGTGACTAGCTCTCTGCAGTGGTCACACCGCCTGGCTCTCTGCAGTGGTCACACCACTCAGCTCTTTGCAATGGCCACACTGCCCAGCAGTGGCCACTTCCCAGCCCTCTGCAGTGGCCACTGCCCAGCTCTCTATAGCAACCACATCGGCCAGCTCTCTGCAGTGGACACACCACACAACTCTCTGTAGTGGCCACACTACCCAGCTCTCTGCAGTGGCCACTGCCCAGCTCTCTGCAGCAACCACATCGGCCAGCTCTCTACAGTGGACACACCACCCAACTCTGTAGTGGCCACACTGCCCAGCTCTCTGCAGTGGTCACACCACCCAACTCTCTGTAGTGGCCACACCACCCAGCTCTCTGCAGCGGCAACCGAGCTCTCTGTAGTAGCCACACCGCCCAGGCCTCAACTTGAACCCTTTGCTGTTGGGTCCAAGCAGTGGACCCAGGCCTCAGAGCTGAGTTGGTTGGGTTCAGGCTGTGGAGAAAGACTGGGGTGGTTTAAGGAGTGGGGGTGAAGGGCAAGGACTGAAGAACCCAGTGAGAGAGGGGAAAGACGAGAGGGGGCAGCTGAGGACGTGAGAAAGGAGGAAAGACTCAGGGCAACTGAAGCGAGGACGAGAAGCTGAACAGGGGACACAGCTGAGGACTGGGCGCCATGGCAGAGCCGGACACACTAGCCCACGGGTCCACCAGAGCTTGGCCCAAGTGCTTGAAAGCTTCATGGTGCCGTGAGGCAGCGGCTGCCCAGGGTAGCCAGAGGTGGTGGCAGGTGCCGCCCTTCAGTGCCCAGCACTGGGTCTGCAGAGCCCATCTGGAATCTGGTCAGCTCTGGTCTTCTGAGGTTCCACCCGCTGGTGGATGGGCCCCCTCCCGGGGCTGGGTGCTCTGTGAGAACCAACGCTGGAGCCCCCCCGGCTCAGGGTCATCCAGTGCTGGAGGCCAGGCGGGGGCCAGCGGGCGCTGTGCGGGCATCCCCTCCGTCTGCCCTGCAGGGCGCGAAGGTCGCACCTACCTCCTTCAGGGGTGGTGAACTCCTTGGTCTCACTGCGAGGCCCATCGCCTCTGCCATTGACCACAACCATCTCCAGCTTGTAGTTACTGTAGGGAAGAGACGGGACACGGTGCCGGGGGCGGTCGCCGGGAAGCTGGCCTGCTGTCTCTTCTGAGACACCCACAGGTTCTTCAGCAAGCTGCTCTCCCTCCAGTAGTAGGCCTTCGGACAGAGGCAGCCGTGAGGGGCGGTCGGCAGGGCTGGGTTAGTGGTTAGTGATGGCCACTGGTCGTCCTTTGCTTGTCACAGGCCCCGAATCCCTCCACTGGCCCAGCAAAGCTCAAGGAGTCGAGCGCCCCGCGGCGTTGGCCACTCATGATGCCAAACCAGAGACAGGATTGTGGTTCCAGCATTTTCCAGGCCACGTCTCTTGTTGTCTGAGGAACGGGCAAGTGGGCCAAACGTCCATCCTGAGATGGAGGGTCCCGCTGGAGGGGGCAGTCTCTCAGGGATTCTAGGCCAGGAGCACACACAGGAGCCAGGGTTCAGTCACGGGGAGCTGTGCTCTGTGCTCAGTTGCGGGCGGTGTCTTGACTTGCGTTAAGACAGTTTAGCTGGGCAGTTTAACTTGACTGCGTTAGTACAGTTTAGCTCGGCAGCAGATGGGAGCTGGGAAGGCACGGCCTGCCCTGGGAGTCCATGTAAAATAAAGGGCTGCTGGATTCCTTTGGAGCCAAATGTGAGTTGTTATGGTGGTGGTGGTGTTTTTTTGCTTTTTTTTTGCAAGATTGTGGGTAGACCTTTGGGGAGGAGGGTAACGGGGCCTAGTCAGTGGGTGCCCGACCTGGGTCTATGGAACGTATTTATGTCCCCGGCAGAGGAGACTGTGACGGCTACTGGTGAGCAGCCAGAGAATCTCCAGGCCAGTGTCACCTGGTCTCCACAATGGAGGAAGTCCAGACTTAAAGGGAACCCCTGGGAGCTTAGCCAGAACCACCACTGGTCAGCCTGTGACAGCAGGGAAGAGTTGGCTCATGTGTCCACCCTACACCTCTTTCCCCTTCATTTTGTTTTTGTTTGGAGGCCATACTCGGAAGTGATCATGGGCAACTCCTGGTGGTGCTGGGGGCGGACCCTGGGCCGTCTCTCCAGCTCTCCTTCTCCTCATGAAACTCACTTCCCAAGAAGAAACCGACCCCTCTAGCCCCAGTCTGACTCTAGCTGTCCATCTTTCCGTGACCTCAGCAGTCTCCGGATCTGCGTGGTCCACAGCTATCGCCTCCCTTCGCCCCAGACAACTCGTCAGAGAGCCGGGCCCCCGAGCACCCCACTGCTCCCCTGCAAACACTCAGCAGCCCTTCTGGGGAGAACAACCTCTCAGCGGAATACACTCATGACAGGAGAGGCCGAGAATTGGGTACTGGGCAGCGGGTGTGAGCAGTGCCAAGGGGCACACTGGCACCCTCCCATGGCCCTGCCTGTTAACTGGGGCTTTGGGAAGTCAGAGGCAAGTGGAAGGTGGGAACAGTTGGAGGGGATGGCTCAGCGGTGCCTCGACCCTGTTTTAAAGGGATGTGTGTGTCCCTCACACAGGCAACCCACAGTGCCCTGTATGAGGCCTCCTACTCCACACAGACCACCACAGTCCTGTTGCAGGACACAAGTGTGTGTGTGTGTGTGTGTGTGTGTGTGTGTGTGAGAGAGAGAGAGAGAGAGAGAGAACTATAGTGTGTCTGGGATTATGTAATGTCTAGGATTCATTGTGTGTGTGTGTGTGTGTGGTGTGTGTGTGTGTCTAGGACTCTAATGCCTAGGATTCATTATATGTGTGTGTTGTGTGCAAAAACTATAGTGTATATATGTGTGTCTAGGATTCTGTAGTGTTTAGGAATCATTATCTACATATGAACCCTACTGTGTATATGTGTGTGTGTTAAGACTGTAGTATGTATAGATTCATATATATGAGCCCTAGTGTGTGTGTTTAGGATTCTGTAATAGTTAGGGGCATTATCTACATATGAACCCTACTGTGTATATATGTGTGTGTGTATCTAAGACTCTGAAACATCTAGACTCAGATATCTGAGTCCTTGTGTGTTTGTGTGTGTGTCCAGGATTCCACAGTGTCTAGGAACTATATATAACCCTAGCATGTGTGTACATGTATGAATATTTATATGTGTGTGTCAGATTCTATAATCTAGGAGTTACACACATAAATATATACATGAATCCTAAACATCGACTTCCTGAATCCACTCTGGACCTCGCAGAGACCCCCAGGGCACTTTCCGGCCTCCCCAAGCCCACCCCCTGGCACCCCTTGCCCCGTTAGCAAGCCCCCAGGTGGTCAGGCGGGTGTGGGCGGCTCCTCACTCGGTACTCCCTGAGCTGGCCCTGGACCGTGTCGGAGTAGACGCGGTTCCACTGCAGGCTGATGGCTGTGCTGTTGAGGACCCGGATTTTAACCTCAGTGGGTGCAGCCCGGGATCTGTAAGGCGTGGGGACAGAGCACGGTTACGCGGGCAGGGTGGCCCCCACTCTCTGCAGCCAGGATGCCCACAGACCCTGAGCACTCCTGGAGGGCAGGGCTAGAGCGGGCCGTTGGTGCCGCCAGAGGGGGCAGTTTAGGACATGACAGAGTGAGCAGGCAGGAGGGCTCTGCCCACATGGAGGAAAGGGCTCCTCACGTGCCAGGGTCTGCCCCGTGCTGCACAGCCCACCTCCCTGCAGCCTAGGGAGACGCTCACTCAGAGCAGGAGCGGCAGATAGCAGGGTGACCCCTGAGTCCTCAAGCCCCAGTCACCCTGACCGCGCTACCTCACTGTCCCCCTCTCCAGGCTCAGGTGGTCAGTAGTACCCACCGCAGTCTCCCCTCCACTCAGGGCCCCAAAGCATTCCGAGGAGGTAAATGGCTGGACTAGAAACTGGGGGACGTTCCTGGTGGTCCTGACCAGGTACTGCTGGTCACACTTCCTGGTGGCTCCTCAGTCTCCTGCCTATAGGAGGGACCACAGCAGGGTGGGTGAAGGCCCTGCTGCCCTCTCGGTGGGTCCTGGGCAGGTGGGGCGCAGGCTCCAGCCTCAGTTCCTGCCTCTGGCCCATCAGGAGCCAGCAGGGGTCCTGATGACCCTGCTGCTCCCTGTGTCACCTCCACCACTTCTGCCCGAACAGACCCCGATCATGACAACCTCCAGCACTCAGCAGCTCTGGGTGAAGTGCTGGGGACAGCGTGGGTGACATCCGGGCGGCTGGGCAGACACTGCCAGGGACTGTCGGATCCCGCAGCCATGCTCTGGGTCACAATCCCAGGGAAGGCGTGGGTGACGTCGGGCAGCCGGGCACACACTGCCAGGGATGGTCGGATACTGCAGTCATGCCCAGGGGCACTCTCCCGGGGGCACACCTGGCGATGCTCAGAGATGAGTCCTGGCTCTATATGGTACATACCTCTGCCATATACAATGCCAGAGGTCAGCTGCATCTAAGGCAAGTGCGCTCCCCACCAACTAAGGCCAAGGCAACCGGGGAATCTGACAGTGGTCAGTCACTTTCCTGCAACTCCAGGCTCTGTCACCTCCCCACTCGGACTGGCTCTGTCCTGTGGGCTTCCTGTGCCGGAGTGGCCCTGGCTCCTCAGGGTGAAGGGTTCTGAGCTCTCTCTCTCGGGTCTCTCCGTGAGGGAGATATGCTGGGCTCTGTCCCCAAGCCCAACATTCACTACTGTAGTGGGGGTGAGGGCTGTTCCCGTCGGGGCCTCTGAGGGCTGGGCTAGTCGCGGCTGCTCAGGGGTCAAGGAACTACTGGGTAGCTAGATATCTGCTTTACATCATGGACTGTGGGTCACGTCGTGGGTCTAAGGGCTGTGGGGTCACGTCGTGGGTCTAAGGCCCGTGGGGTCACGTCGTGGGTCTAAGGCCTGTGGGGTCACGTCGTGGGTCTAAGGCCTGTGGGGTCACGTTGTGGGTCTAAGGCCTGTGGGGTCACGTCGTGGGTCTAAGGCCTGTGGGGTCACGTCGTGGGTCTAAGGCCTGTGGGGTCACGTCGTGGGTCTAAGGCCTGTGGGATCACGTCGTGGGTCTAAGGCCTGTGGGGTCACGTCGTGGGTCTAAGGCCCGTGGGATCACGTAGTGGGTCTAAGGCCTGTGGGGTCATGTCGTGGGTCTAAGGCCTGTGGGCTTAAGATCTGTGGGGTCACGTCGTGGGTCTAAGGCCCATGGGGTCACGTCGTGGGTCTACGGGCTGTGGGGTCACGTCGTGGGTCTACGGGCTATGGGGGTCACGTCGTGGGTCTAAGGCCTGTGGGGTCACGTCATGGGTCTGAGGCCCTGTGGGATCACGTCGTGGGTCTGAGGCCCTGTGGGTGGGCCAGTCCTGCCCTCAAGCTCTCTGTGAACATCTGGGCCTGCTCAGATCATGGTGGGGCTTTCTCTGTTCCCCAGACCTGAAGAGTGACCGAGAGGGGGCAGGGGTGGCAGCAGACAGAATTACTCACAATCTTCTCCTGAGTAGCCAATGACAGTGTCCGGCCCGGGCCCTTCCCAAAGTCATTTTCGGCCTGAACTCGGATCTCGTAGGGGCACGTAGACGGGGTCTGCCCCACCACGTAGCGGGAACCCCACACGGTGACGTTATGCCACGCCTCACGCGTCTCTCTCCGCCGCCACTTGACAATGTAAGCGCAAGTTGGGGCCGAAGGCAGATGTGGCGTTCATGGGCTGGGCAGGAGAGACACACACGGGATGCAGTGGGGAGCAGGTGGGGTCTGCCCACCGTGCTCAGCCCCTACCCAATCCGCCCTTGCTGGCCAGAGCTGTGCCGAGTTGGGGTGATCCCAGAGGGGTCAGAGGCACCGGGTGCTGGAACAGCCCCTCAGTGGCTATCTGTGGAGATGTCCCATGCCAAGGCTTCACCCCAGACCACGTCATGCTGACCTGGACTTACAAGGTCACTTGAAGTGACCTTCACCTACAAGGGCGCAGAGACTGGGACTCTCCCAGGGTCAAGCACCCCCAAAAGTGTGGCCGAGACATAACAGTGTTCCCCGTGTGGACAGACACGTCACGGCCACTCTATGGCAGCTTCTCCACGAGCCGGAGTGGATTTGGGGTCTCCCAAGCCCAAGTGTGCCACCCTCTCTCAGGGCAAAAGCAGGGGGTTCACTGCACCCTGAGGGATGCGCCCGGGCACCCCTGCAACCAGAGCTGTACTCCAAGAACCAGGCTGTGCCAGGAAGGGGCCCCGTGTGACCAGGCCCTCAGCAGTGCGGGCCCCGCTGGCCTTCCTACCATTCCCAGGGAGCTCTGTGGGGGCTGAGTCTGCATTTCAGATTTGGAAGGAGGTGAAGAGGTCATTTTGGGCCACCTCTCTGGATTCTAGCTTAGAAAAATGCCGGCAAGTCACTGTGAAGAGGTGATGACCTCGGGCGAGGGGAGGCTTTGGAGTCGCTCAGGCCATTTCCCAGCCGGAAGGGCGGCCATACCACAGCCATCTCTGGTGGGGTTAGAAGGACCCAGAAGACAGCCAGGTGCAGCTCTGGGGCTCAGGCGGCTGTTCTCGACTGCTCCAGGGCTCCTGCTCCTGATGGCGGCTCTGTGTGCTGGTGTATTGCCAGCTACCAACTGGCTGTCACCTTAATCCCTGTTCCCGCTCTGAGCTGAGTGGACACTAACCCGGCCCACTACGGGTCCCCACAGAGTGGCCGTCACCTCAGCCCTGGTCCCTGCTCTGAGCTGAGTGGACACTAGCTCGGTCTGCTGCAGGTCCCCACAGAATGGCCATCACCTTGGCCCTTGTCCCCGCTCTGAGCTGAGTGGACACTAGCTCAGTCTGCTGCAGGTCCCCGCAGAGTGGCCTCTCACCGTCCAGGTGATCTCCATGTTGTTCTTCCGAGTCCCTCTCCCTTCACGTCGGTGGGGTTGGACTCCGGGGCTGGACACCAAAGGACACACGTTTAAGGCCCACTTGTGCCTCCCGCAGTCACATGAAGCCTCTGCCCCACCCGAAGGTCCCTTCCAGCCCTTTCCTGCCCCATCTCTGTACACTCGGTCCTGAGGCTGCTGCAGCCAAGTGACGACTCCCTCCCCTCTGGGAACCTTCCCTGCTAGACAGCCCGGAAGTGGGTGTTGGTACCTGCCCTGCTAGACAGCCCGGAAGTGGGTGTTGGTACCTGCCCTGCTAGACAGCCCGGAAGTGGGTGTTGGTATTTGCCCTGCTAGACAGCCCGGGAGTGGGTGTTGGTACCTGCCCTGCTAGACAGCCTGGAAGTGGGTGTTGCTACCTGCCCTGCTAGACAGCCCGGAAGTGGGTGTTGGTACCTGCCCTGCTAGACAGCCTGGAAGTGGGTGTTGGTATCTGTCCTGCTAGACAGCCCGGAAGTGGGTGTTGGTACCTGCCCTGCTAGACAGCCCGGAAGTGGGTGTTGGTACCTGCCCTGCTAGACAGCCAAGAAGTGGGTGTTGGTATTTGCCCTGCTAGACAGCCCGGAAGTGGGTGTTGGTACCTGCCCTGCTAGACAGCCCGGAAGTGGGTGATGGTACCTGTCCTGCTAGACAGCCCGGAAGTGGGTGTTGGTACCTGCCCTGCTAGACAGCCCGGAAGTGGGTGTTGGTACCTGCCCTGCTAGACAGCCCGGAAGTGGGTGTTGGCACCTGCCCTGCTAGACAGCCCGGAAGTGGGTGTTGGTACCTGCCCTGCTAGACAGCCCGGAAGTGGGTGTTGGTACCTGCCCTGCTAGACAGCCAAGAAGTGGGTGTTGGTACCTGCCCTGCTAGACAGCCCGGAAGTGGGTGTTGGTACCTGCCCTGCTAGACAGCCCGGAAGTGGGTGTTGGTACCTGCCCTGCTAGACAGCCCGGAAGTGGGTGTCTTCCTGTATCTGGGGGCACACACAACAGTGCTCAGTCCATGCCCAGCCCGGCGTGACCTCGGGATCGAACTCAGGACCCTGTGGGTGGGGTGTGTGCTCCAGCCCTGGGTCCTCTCCTGGCCTCTCTCTTGAGTTTCAGGCCTCACGGGCAGTGCTGCTTGTTTGTGTGACTTTTTCAACACGCTGAGTGGGTGGTACAGCCCCCTCAAAGTGGCTCATCTCTCCCTTGGTGGTAGGGGGTGCCAAACACGTCTGATGCCACCCTGCCTCTCTCTAGCATTGAAGTCCTTCAGGGAAAATTTCTGCCCTTGGGAGCTGGGGTGGTTTCGAAATCTAAACACTACCCAGATGCGGCAGGAAAACGAAGGTGGAGTATGTCTTCCGCACTGTGTTCCCCATAAAGGCAGGTAACTGTGACTCCCAGCTAAAACCCAGAACAGTGACACTCTGCAGTGACACTCGAGGTGCTCCCCACTGAGCAGTGACCGGATTCCCCGAATGTGATTCTCCTGAAAATCGCAAGCCAAGCTGGGCCTTGGAAAGGCCGAATGACTTGCCCAAATCCAGGTGGCTGGGGCTTGGGGTAGGGGCTGCTCAGCTCAGGGGGTCGGGCTCCGTCATCCCCGTTGCTCACCTGCCCCGCTGGTACGGTAGCGCTCAGACGGGAGGCTGGGGTGGCTGCTCCCGACCTCGTTGACGGCGATGACCCGGAACTGGTAGTTGACGTAGGGGGGACAGCTGGAGGACGGCTGAGTTGACACTGCCAGGGACCTTGGTATGGTCGTGCCAGACCCCAGGCTGGAACTGGTCTTCTTCAAACTGGACAACATAGTCTGAGTGGACAAGAGGACAGGGCACTGTAGGGGTCCCTTCCAAGCACTATTGGGGCTCCCATTCATCATGACAATGTCTGTCCCTTGGGACAGGGGATGGGATTCTTGGGCAGACACTGGCAAGGAAGCCAAGGCCGCCCCACGCATGCTGTGAACAGCCGAGGGCTCAGCTCAAGGGAGCCCGGGAGGGCCTGGGCCTGGACAAGGATGGATGCACCCAGGATGCCACAGGCTCTCCCTCTGGCCCCTGCTGACCTGTGATGGGGCTGTTGTTGTCGTCGCCTGGGATCCAGGTCAGCCGCACACTCCTCTCGGCCAGGTCCGTGAGCTCCAGGTCCCGCGGCCGGTCTGGCCGTCCTGGCAGAGGAGACCAGCTGGGAAACCACCACCAGCGGCTGCCCTGCACTTGACCCACACAGGCCACACAGCAGCACTGCTGATGTGGTCACTCAGCGACCAGCCCAGTCAGAGGGAGACCCCTCCGGCCTCCAGCCAGCCCACCCCCAACAGACCATCAGGAAGGTGACTCGGGAGACAGACCCCTGCGGGAAAGAGAGAGGTGGGTTCCCACCCCGAGGCTGCAATAATGGAGTGTGAGGCGTGGGCAGGTGGAGGACCCCCCATCCTGTGTCTATGAGACTCAAGTGTCAGGCTAGGACTGTCCGCCCTGTGTCTGCTACCCCTGAGCACAGCCAGGCCAGTGGCACGGCTGCCCTGGGAGGAGGGGGCCTGCCCCTGTTCTCACCACCATTCCCGTCTACCCCGGACACCAGGGCTTTGAGCGTCCCTGGGGCAGATGTGGGTGCTGGTAGTGGGTGGGATGGGGGGACAGACAGGAGCAGGCCAGGGAGGAGAAGGGCACTTGGCCACATGCGGGGCAGGACGGAAAGGTCCCAAGGTGAGCAGGGCAGGACGGAGGGTCCCACAGCTGCAGGTGTGGGCGGGACAGGAGGGTCCCTTGGCCCACCCCTGCCATGTGTATCAGGTGCCCTGAGGCGTACCAAGCCTGGGGCCTTTCTTCCCGTGGCAGTGCAGGTCACCCCAGTGGACTGGTGAGTGTGTGAGAGGTGACGGGTGGATGCGACTCTCCTGAGAGCTTCCCACGCCACTGCCAGGAGCAGGGATCCCGGCTCAGCGCCGGGCACAAGGTAGCCAGCAGAAGTGGCAGTGCCGACCCTGGTGCCCACACACAGCCTGTTCTCCACGCCGCTCTCGGGGCACCAATAAAGGTCGGCGAGGGTCCCGCGATTAGTAAGAATTACCTTTGGGCAGGGCAGCCAAGCGGTTAGTTGGAGTAGCCTGATCAGCTGCAAAGGTAGAAGGGGTTATCCGGGTTAGCAGGTATCTGGGTTAGCAGGTTATCCGGGTTATCCGGGTTAGACGGGTTATCCGGGAGATGGGTTTGAAAGGACGGGCAGGGTAGAGCTGCCCAAACGGCTGTTCCAGGTGGAGGCACACCTTCACCCTCCCCTCCTGGCCAAGCTGGCCACGTGGCCAATTGCTCGGAACCCTGATGCCCATGGAGGGTTCTGGAAGGACAAACACGAATGCAGTCCTGCCTCAACGATGACCATTTAAATGATGACCATTAAATGATGACCATTTAAAGGACTCGGCGGTTTAGAGTCAGCTGCAGACTTGGTAAAACTAACCACAGTGAGGATATCTGGGAACTAGAGAAAGAACACGGTGGGCTGGGTGCTTGCCTTGCATGCAGCTGACCTGGGTTTGATGCCTGGCCAGAAGTAGGCACCAATGAGTGTGGCCCCCCCAAACAGCAAGCAAACCGGTAAAAACGTCCCTTCACCTTCATACTGTTTGGGGACCTCTGAGTTAAGGCTTTGGGCGAGTGAGTGATGTCACTCAGGAGGGGGCACTGTCCGAGCTTGTCCTGAGAGGGGCAGTTTCCCAGCCCGTAGGTCTAAAGGCACGAGTCCCGGCTGGGGCCCCATGGGCAGTTACCTAGCACGGTGAGGTAAGCCTTGGCCAGGTCTTGGTCCAGCTCCGTGCTGGCAACACAGGTGTAGCTGCCCTGGTCCCGCTCGGCCACGCCGAAGATGGTCAGGGAGTCGTCTTCCTTCTTCATCCTGCAGAGAGGCCGGTGAGGGCATGCAGGGACAGGAGGACACCCAGGTCACGGGAGCCAGAGGGGAGCCCCACAGACTAGCAGCCCCAGCACTTTCCGAGCAGGGATGAAGATCAGGGCAGCTGAGGAATCTTCCCCAACCCCCAATGGCCTGGATTGTGCCACCCTCCATAATTACGGCATCACTAATAACGCCATCCTTGCCCCAAATGGCAGACGGGGGTCCCTCTTCTTGCAGTTCAGGCCCACAGTCTCTGCACTCAGACTTGGGCCAGGGATGGGCTCAGAAAGGCAAGGCCAGATCACTAGCGGGGGCCAAGCGCCCACAGCCTGGGCATATACCCACAAGGCACAACCTGAACAAGGCAAGCTGGCACCTGGCTGCAGCCGGCCAGCTCTCCACGGGGTCAGGAACTCCAACCCCAGACAAGGGGAGTGCAGATACCTGTTCCCACCTGGCCAGGGGAGCACTGACACCTGTTCCCACCTGGCCAGGGGAGCACCGACACCTATTCCCACCTGGCCAGGGGAGCACTAACAACTGTTCCCACCTGGCCCAGGGAGCACTGACACCTGTTCCCACCTGGCCAGGGGAGCACTAACAACTGTTCCCACCTGGCTCAGGGGAGGCTGATACTTGCCCCACCTGGCCAGGGGAGCACTGACACCTGTTCCCACCTGGCCAGGGAAGCACTAACCTGTCCCCGGCGGGGTAGACAGCCCACCAGGTGGGCACTGCCTTTCCACCGCGGGGCGGGAGGTGTGGGGGGGGGGGCGAGGGGCACTAACGTTCCCACCTGGCCCAGGGGAGCACTGACACCTGTTCCCACCTGGCCAGGGGAGCACTAACAACTGTTCCCACCTGGCTCAGGGGAGTACTGATACCTGCTCCCACCTGGCCCAGGGGAGTACGGACATCTTTTCCCAATTGGCCCAGGGGAGCACCTACCCCTGTTCCCACCTGGCCAGGGGAGCACAGACATCTGTTTCCACCTGGTCCAGGGGAGCACTGACACCTGTTCCCACCAGGCCAGGGGAGCACTGACACCTGTTCCCACCCAGGTCAGGGGAGCACGGACATATTTTCCCACTTGGCCCAGGGGAGCACTGACACCTGTTCCCACCAGGTCTGGGGGCACAGACATCTGTTCCCACTCAGGCCAGGGGAGCACTGACACTTGTTCCCACCAGGCCAGGGGAGCACAGACATCTGTTCCCACCTGGCCCAGGGGAGCACAGACACCTGTTCCCACCAGGTCAGGGGAGCACAGACATCTGTTCCCACCAGGCCAGGGGAGCACTGACACCTGTTCCTACAGCCCTGGGGAGCACAGTCACCTGTTCCCACAGCCCTGGGGAGCAGAGATACTGTTCCCACAGCCTGGGGAGCACAGTCACCCGTTCCCACAGCCCTGGGGGAGCACAGACACTGTTCTCACAGCCTGGGGAGCACGGTCACCCGTTCCCACAGCCCTGGGGAGCACAGGCATTGTTCCCACAGCCTGGGGAGCACGGTCACCCGTTCCCACAGCCCTGGGGAGCACAGGCATTGTTCCCACAGCCTGGGGAGCATGGTCACCCGTTCCCACCGCCCTGGGGAGCACAGTCACCCATTCCCACAGCCCTGGGGAGCATAGGCATTGTTCCCACAGCCTGGGGAGCACAGACACTGTTCCCACAGCCTGGGGAGCACAGACACAGTTCCCACAGCCTGGGGAGCACAGTCACCCATTCCACAGCTGGGGAGATGTTCCAAGTGGGGCCAGACATGTTCCCAAGCGGGGAGACAGTCACCGTTCCAACCTGGGGGCCGGTTGTTCCACAGCTGGGAGCCAGACATGTTCCCCGCCGGGGAGCCAGTACGTTCCCACAGCGGGGCGATGTTCCCACAGCCCTGGGGGAGCACAGACACAGTTCCCACAGCCTGGGGAGCACGGTCACCCGTTCCCACAGCCCTGGGGAGCACAGGCATTGTTCCCACAGCCTGGGGAGCACAGTCACCTGCTCCCTATGTGCAGCGGCTCGTCATCCTTCATCCAGGTCACGGTCAGCCTCAGCGAGGGGTCGTGCTTCACCCGGCACTCCAGCTGCACCGTGCTCCCCCGCCACTGTCTGGTCCTCTGGCATCCGGAAGATCCTCGTGGGGTCTGAGGAAACACCAGGACGTCTCTGGACATCTCCGAGGCTGCCCAAGGGGGGCAGCAGCAGTGACAGTGCCATAGGGGCTGGAGCAACCCCGGCCAATAAATAAGAGCCCCCATCACTCCGTCTGCTGTGGAGTGGGGGTCCCTGCCTTGGCCCACCCGGACCGTCTGCTCTCAGGGACTCGGGGTCACGGCCTGGGGGACAGTGACCCAGTGGAGGGTCCGGCCCTCCTGCCCAGTCCTCTCTCTTACCTTTGACCTCCAGGCGGACCTGGTTCTCAGCCTTGCCCAGGATGTTGGTGGCGACGCAGGTGTAGATGCCCTGGTCCTCCTTGCGAATCATCTTCACCTCCAGGCTGCCATTCTCATAGACGTGGTAGTTGCCGCCATCCAGGTTGCTCCCTTGCCCATTCTTAAACCTCACGATAGAGCAGCAGGACACGCGGCATCCTGAGACAGGGCCAGCCCGGGAGCAGGGCGCCACCCACTGCGGGGGCACCGGCAGAGAAGAGGGTGTGCAGGCAGTGGGGGATGGGGGCTTGGGGGATCGTGGGCTTGGGGGGTCGTGGGCAGTGGGGGGTCGTGGGCAGTGGGGGGTCGTGTGGGCAGTGTGGGGAGTGGGGGACCACACGAGAGTAACCAAGTGGCCCTGGCATGTCCTGCCCATCTCAGCAACTGCGTTCCTTCTCTGTACCCACCAGGGGGCCCCCGAGGGCCCTTCTCCCCTGCTGGGCTGGGCAGGAGGGAGTGAGAAAGTGGACGTGGCCCCTGCAGACATAGGCTGGACTTCCGGAACTTACCAGCGAAGCGTGGGGATGGGGGGGACCCAAAGAACGGACAGTCCAGCCGTGTCCGATTGTAAAGGATCACCCGGATCAGCTGGTTCCGAGGTGACAGCATTCGAGGAGGCACATCTGGGAACCCCAGAGACATGGACTGAGGGGGCTGAACCCTCACTGCCTGCCTCAGGTGGTCTGAGGGGGCCGAACCCTCACTGCCTGCCTCCAGGTGGTCTCAGGGGCCGAACCTCACTGCCTGCCTCAGTGGTCTGAGGGGGCCGACCCTCACTGCCTGCCCAGTTGGTCTGGGGGGCTGCCCTCACTGCCCGCCTCAGGTGGTCTGGGGGGCGGACCTCACTGCCCGCCTCAGGTGGTCTGGGGGTGATGCATCACTGCCCCAGGGGGTGGGGCACTGCCCTGGGTGGCGGGCCTCACGCGTGTCTGGGGGCCGCCTCTGCGCCTCAGGTGGTCTGAGGGGTGATGAACACTCACTGCCTACCTCAGGGTGGTCTGAGGGGGCTGAACCATCACTGCCTGCCTCTGGGTGGCCTGAGGGGGCCGAACCCTCACTGCCTGCCTCAGGTGGTCTGAGGGGGCTGAACCCTCACTGCCCGCCTCCAGGTGGTCTGAGGGGGGGGCCGAACCCTCACTGCCCGCCTCAGGTGGTCTGAGGGGTGATGAACACTCACTGCCTACCAGGGTGGTAGGGGGCTGAACCATTACGCCTGCCTCAGGGTGGCCTGAGGGGCCGCCCTCACTGCCCGCCTCCAGGTGGTCTGGGGGGCCGACCCTCACTGCCTGCCTCAGGTGGTTGAGGGGTGATGAACCTCATGCCTACCTCAGGGTGGTTGGGGGGCTGGCCATCACTGCCGCCTCAGGGTGGCCTGGGGGCCGACCCTCACTGCCTGCCTCAGGTGGTCTGAGGGGGCCGAACCCTCACTGCCTGCCTCAGGTGGTCTGAGGGGGCCAAACCCTCACTGCCTGCCTCAGGTGGTCTGAGGGGGCCGAACCCTCACTGCCTGCCTCAGGTGGTCTGAGGGGTCTGAACCCTCACTGCCTCCCTCAGGATGATCTGAGGGGGCCAAACCCTCACTGCCTGCCTCAGTTGGCCTCCACTGATCTTGATTCACAGAAGCTCCGCCGGGAGCCCATGTGGCCCCCTGCCCAGTGTATCCCAGGAGAGGCTCCCAAGGGTCAGAAAGGAAGCGGACAGCTCCATTTGCGGCTCTGGGTTCTCTTGAGGTCCTGTACCTGCTCCTCAGGTACGAGACATCACCTCTCCCCCTCTCACAGTAGCTGCAATGCAGAACCGGGCTGGGTGAGGCAGGGGACGGACATAGACGCCCTGCCCCACACCGCTGCTCACCCAGCACGCTGACGAAGGCATTGGCCAGCAGGTAGCCGTGCTCGTTAGATGTGTTGCACTGGTACACAGCTCTGCTGCTGATCTGGGTGTCCCGGAAGATGATGGTGTCCCCGGCCACTTCACGGTTTGGGTTTGGGGGTGCCGCTGGGGAGAAGAAAAATGCTCCCTGTGAGGACAATGAAGAACAAGGGCAGGGAATAGGGGGCTCCGCCAGAGCGCCCACAGAGCTGCATGCCGGGGTCCCAGAGAACTTGGGCCCCAGCACTGCCCCCTGCTGGGCCTACCTAAGAGCCCTGGGCCCGCATTGTGGTCACATAGGCTGTCCCCAGAAAACAACCCGGCCACACCTGTGGGGGCCGAGCCAGGGGTTTGCCCTGAGCCCCTCACACCTGTGGGGCTCCGAGCCCCGACTGTGCAGAGAGGAGACAGGATCCCACCCGGCTTTCACGGAGGCCCAATCTGCACAGAGCATCAGGTTGGCTACTGTTTACCGCTGCTAATTACGGCTGTTCCTTGATTTTGTTTCTGAACCACACCTGGGCCGTTCCTAGAAGCTCAGGCACCATACAGTGCTCCTTGAGCTAATGCCCCAGGTATCCTGGAAGCAAACGTGCACATATTGAAACCCGTTTTACACAGGACCGAGCACCACAGAGCTAGAGAAACCTGCCTTCGAGCACCTTCTGGCCCTTCAGCCTGGTGCCCCGAGTCAAGCCAGCAGCACGCTTATCTCTGTCCTAGAGCTCTGGTCTCCTGGCATCAACTCCACCTAAACCAGTATTCTCCAAGCCCATGGCCAGTGCCTGGCCTACACACAGGTCCACAGACTGGCAGTTATTACCAAGGTGCAGACGTTTTCAATCTATGCCAGTGGCTGGAGAACCAACCTCAAACCCCTTCTTAGCCCCCACTGGGTGAAACGAGAGAGCATGGCTGGTCCAGGGTGCGGGGTCCCCATCTGGTCAGTGTGTAACCCTGGGGACCTACGGCCGATTCCTGAGTCTTTTTCCCAGTCTTCCCTGCATCTGCCATATGGAGAAGTTTCTCCTCATTCCTCTGGCCCACCACTGCCCTTGTGACGGGGGCCCCTCACCCCATCATGGCCTAATCGTCATGGGGAGGCACCAGTACCCAGCACCAGGGGGCTATACGCTGCCACGGTCACGGCTCACAGAGACCACGCCGCCACCACAAAGTCTGTGATGGGCTTTGTGGCTGCTTTTGCTCTGTGAATTTTAGGACCCATTTTAGGACCCACCTGGCTGTGCTCAGGGGCTACTCCTGGCTCTGTGCTTGGGGTCACTCTGGGCAGTGCTTGGGGAACTGGCAGTGTCAAGGATTGAACCCTTTGTCTTTTTTGCCACCTGCCTGGTCTGGCTCTGTGGCTCTTAAAGGCAGAAAGCAGTGATTTAAAGAAAAAAAAGTGGGGGAAGAACAACCCCCCAACCCCAAACACAGGGACAGTCTTGGCTTCCTGTTCGATCACTGAGAGGGGCCCATTTCCTGCCTCCTGGGAGGGTCTACTAAGACATGCATAAAAGAGTCTGGGCTGGAGCGATAGCACAACAGGGAGGGTGTTTGCCTTGCATGCAGCCAATCCAGATTCAATCCCCAGCATCCCATATGGTGCCCCGAGCACTGCCAAGAGCAACCCTTGAGCACAGCTGGGTGTGACCCAAAAAAAAGCAAAATAAATAAAGACATGCGTGACCCCAGGACAGCAGTCAGTGGGTTGCATGTTCCTGTCATGTTCCTGTAGTTCTGGCTGGGCAGGGCTGACTCCTGAATCAAGGCACTTGGAGCCCCTCAAGGCGAGTCGGGAGGCAGAAGGGCACAGCTGGACTCACACTGTAAAGGTTCCCCATTCACCATCCACTGCACCGTAGGCTTGGGGTTCCCGTTGGCCCGACACACCAGCCTGCCGTCCTCCCCCCGGAGCCAGGATCAGGTTCTTGGGCTCGTCTAGCCAGTAGGGAGCAGCTGGAAGACAAGGAGGCGCAGCAGGCTGTTAGCGAACAGAGGCCAGGCAGAAGGCAGTGGCAGGCCCCTGAGGCGGGCGGGAGGCCTGGAGTGCCGGCCCCTGGCCCTCTGCACAGCCTGGGTTCACTCTCATGGGACAGCGTGGTTGCTGGCCTGCTGGCCAGTGTGGTGCCACGATTTCCAGTCCAGAGGGTAGGAGCTCTGAGTGGGGGCTGCTCACAAGCTCCCCAAAGTGCCAACAGGCAAGTCAGGGCCAGGCTGCAATTTGAGTTAACGCTGAAGAGGCCCGGATGGAATAGCTCTTAGAGCTACACAGGCTTTGGCGGGTCCGAGGGACTGAGGCAGAGTACCCTGGTGTCAGCCCTCAGAGATCAGCTACCACGATGATGAGACCATTCAGGAGGAGCCTCGGGCTCACTCTCCTGGCCCGAGCTGGGCAGGGCAGAGGCTGGGACGGGCTGTGTCTTCCACCTGATCACCGGGACTGCACAAATGAATTTTTCTGAAGTGAGTCCTTCAAATCCTATTCTCAAACACCCCCCACACCCTCACGGACATCAGAGCCCCAGTGAGAGGTGGAGCTGAGCCCTGGTCACAGGGTCCACTGAGCCTGGCCGAGAAAGTCCTTGCACGGTGCAGGGGCCCTCACCACTGAAAGTCCGCGGGGCCCACGGCCATCAGCACCCGCCGAGCGCCACAGAGGGCCCCACATTTACTCAGTAGAGCCACCAGGGCTGGGCAGAGTGAAGCAAAGATATGAAAGAAGTTGAGGGGGGTCAGGAATAGGGGTAATGGCAGAATCAAGCTTTACATAGAGGCTTGGGGCCATTCTGTTTTTAGGCAACAATCCCCATTTCTACCGTAAAATACATGGGATGTGAACTGAGCTTTTGTGACCTTTGGTGTCCGAATACATGGCCATGACCACGACCACCAACTACTGCTCTAACGCAGCCGCATTCCCTGAGCAGACGCTGAGCTGCGTGGACATCACCGAGGTGGACTGTCCATGCCAAGAGGCCAAGACATGGGGCGAGTCCTCTCATGAGCACGTCTCACCGGCGGGTAATGTCACACACTCCCTGCTCAGGAGTCAGATTCTACAGGGCATCTACACTCCACTTTGTCAGTTAGTAAACACCCAAGGCGCCTACACTCCACATTGTTTGTCAGTCAGTAAACACTTGAGGCGTCTACACTCCACTTTGTCAGTTAGTAAACACCCAAGGCGTCTACACTCCACTTTGTCAGTTAGTAAACACCCAAGGCGTCTACACTCCACATTGTTTGTCAGTCAGTAAACCTGAGGCGTCTACACTCCACCTTGTCAGTTAGTAAACACCCAAGGTATCTACACTCCACTTTGTTTTTATTTTATTTTATTTTTTTGCTTTTGGGTCACACCCGGCGTGCTCAGGGGTTTCTCCTGGCTCTGCTCAGGAATTACTCCTGGCGGTGCTCGGGGCTTGGGATGCCGGGGGTCGACCGGGCGGCGGGCCGGCGCGTGCAGGCGCCTCTGGGCTTCGCCCGCTACACTCCACTTTGTCAGTTAGTAAACACCCAAGGCGTCTCCACTCCACTTTGTCTGTTAGTCAGTAAACACTTGAGGCATCTACACTCCACTTTGACAGTCAGTGAACACTTGAGGCGTCTATATTCGCTTTGTTTGCCAGTCAGTGAACACCCGAGGCGTCCCCCATGTTGGAGAAGCAGCAGAGCGCTGAGCACGAGCACACAGACGGCACAGAGCGAGACACGCGTGGACAGGAATGCAGGATGGAGGAGGGCAGGCAAGGCTCCATGGGCGGGCAAGGCTCCCTCCCCCCCCACATACACACTCTCACTCTCACATTCCAACACAACCTCACGCTCACACACCGATACACTTATAAAATCTAACACACACAAAGAAACATACACCTGACACACACACTCTCACAAACTCATCCTCACACACATTCATACACTGTCATAGTTACATACTTACCAGGCACTTTAACACACACAGTCACACATCCTTACACATGCACACATACACTCTGTCACACACTGACACAACACTGTCATACACACACTCCTCATACATGTTCACACACTCTGACATTGACACTCTCACATGTACACACCCTCAAACTCACCCTCACAATGGTCACACACTGTCACAACACTGACATACAAACTCACACATACCCTTACATATGTTCATACACTCTGAAATTCCCACTTTTACACACACTCTCACACATGCACACATACACTCAGTCACATACTCATACAACACTGTCATACACACCCTAATTCATGTTGATGACATTCACACTCTCACACACCCTCACACATATTTGCACACACTGTCATATACTCACACAACACTGTCATACACACACAACCTCATACAAGTCCACATACTCTCACATACAGTCACAGACCCTCTCATACACTCCTAGTCACAATCAAATATTCACAGTCACACAACCTCACACACATTCAAACACTCTTAGGCACACACTCACAACACTGTCATGCACACACACCCTTGTACATGTTCATGACATCCACACATCATCACACAAGTTCGCATTACACTCTCAGCCACATACACAACACTGTCACACACACACCCTCATACATGTCCACACACTCTCACACAGCCACACCCCCTACAATACTCTCACACAGTCACACAACCTCAGACATACGTCACACATGTTCACACACACTCTCACACCTCACACACACGTCAAAGGTAGGGGGTGACCCTGCTCAGGCAGGTCATTGCCACTAACCAGGGTGTCTGCAGGCCCCCTCACACAGCCCCAGCCCCTCAGAGGGAAGGTGGTCATGGCGTAGGGGGGCAAAGGCATCGTAATGAGAAATACACACAACGTACCCTTTACTCTCACCGAGATCGTGTGTCGGATGCTGCCCATCTTGTTGGAAGCCAGGCAGAAATACTCCCCAGAGTCCTCCTCGGAGACGTTGGTGATGCGCAGGGCCTTGTTAAAGTTCTCGAACTTGGCTTTGTCAGATGGGAGGTCCCCTCCTTTCTTGTACCAGGCGATGTCTGGCGTTGGGCTGGCAGGGAGGCAAGGGGGCAGACACTCACTAACTCTTCCTCACTCTTCCCTGTCCCTCGGTGCCCGGGCCCAGGCGGACGCACGACTCTGAGAGCTGAGCAGGCTCTGGGGCGATCAGACACGGCCCACAGGCTGTTGCTCTCCGTCCAGGAGAGGAGGCCAGGGGCAGGGGTGGACGCGTGTGTGGTGCTTCTCTGACTCCCTTCCCTCCAACAGGGCCCACGCAGGGGGAGCTGGTACATACACCCCAGAAGCAATGCACTCCAGCAGGAGGTCCGTGCCACGCAGAACCATCTGGCTGCTTGCGGTGCCCTGGGGATACATGAAGCTGGGTGTTCTTTCTGCGACTCCTCGGGCTGCAAGCACAGAACGAGCTCGCGTGAGCCTCTCGGCGGAGCCCATAGGCCGGCTAGAGAAGCCTCGCGGCGCCCGAGTTTCTTCTCCCACCCTGGGCCGGCACCATGGAGAGAGGCTGTTAGGAAGCCCCTCAGCCCCTTACACAGAGACTGCAAGGCTCTGCAGGGGCCGGGTCCCACACTTCAGCCCACGCCCCCTCCAGGCACGGGAGCGGGGGTGATCTGAGCAGAGGGCAGCTGTGTCGGGACCTGGACGCCACTATGGCGGGGGCAGAGCTAGGCCTAGAGACGGGGACACAGGAGAGAAAGGCCAGTGTTGGGGACCCGTGAGACCAGGGGCTGGGACGAAGCCGCAAAGACCCAGACAGACAATGAAAGATGCAGGCGGCCATTATTCATGGTTTCACAAAGACATGGGGAGAATTAATGAGCAGAGATGACAGGAAATCACTTTTGGGGCCAGCAGGCTTCTTTGGTAATGACTGGGGAAGGGGGCTGGCAGGGAGGGTGTTAATGAGATGAAAGAGATGGAGGGGTTCATCTACAATTCAATGAGGCACCTCAGGGGGTCTAGGGGCTCACAGAGATGACACTGGGGGTGGGGTGCGACTGTGGAAGGGGCCCGTGGAAGCTGCTCCTGTGGCTCACGCGCTCCGCACTGCTCTGTGGAAGTGGATAACCCAGAAGGAGGAGCCGGCAGGGGCCCCAAAGCAGCAGGGAGAAATTGGCCCCTGCCCAAAGGCACATAAAAATAATAACAGAATTAAAAAAATACACCTGCCGAACCCAGCCCGAGAAGTGAGAGATACAGGGGTGCAAGGCCTGGGTGCCGGGCCAGAAGGGAGACCCCAGCCCCTGGGTCTCTGTGCTCTGAGGAGAGAGAGAGAGTGACAGGGACAGGGACGAGGGGTCCCCTGTGGGAGCTGGACGTGCTAACTAGCCGCAGGCCGGGCTCTGGCTCTGGTCCGGGGGTCACCAGCCGGCAGAGCGCCTTTCAGAGACCGCCAGCAGGTTCTCTCTAACCGAGGCCTTCAGGCTGTCAGCACAGTGGTGGAGCTGAGAAAGTGCAGCAAGATGGGACAGGGACAGGTGGCGTGGGAGGAGGGGGCGACGAGTAAGTCAGCCCGCTGCTTCTTCTTTGTGCCCCTCTCCCTCACAGCACACTAAGGAGGGGTTAATCCATTATGGGGTTAATTTGGTTATTGTGTACCTGCCACCCCTGTGGCATCGGGGGACTAAGAGCTGGGGAGTATCCTCCCCACCCTTCTCCACAGCCCCCCAGACTGACCGGCGAAGGCTCCCAGAGGCGGCCCAGGGCAGCAGGTGCGGTGCAGGCCTGCGCGGTTGGCCGGGCACCCCGAGTGATGCGGCAGAGAAGCTCCCCTCAACCTGTACGTTGCTTCTGTGTAACCCTTCACAGGAACAGAAGCTGAAGCAGGGACTCGGAACCTAGGGACACTGGATTCACGCCCTTCCGTGCAGTGCCATGGACCCACAAGCACAGGAGAGGGTCAAGTGTGGGAAGGAGGCAGCAGGGGTGACCAGAGGCTAGGGCAGCCCCACCCTGCAGGGTGAGGGCTAGCAACTCTCAACTCCCAAAGGAAGAGGAGCTGCTGGAGAAGAAGCCGCAGTTCCAAACCAGACGGAGAAACGTCCTGAGACCCCTGGATGGGCAGGTGCTGGTCAAGTCACTGTCCTGTGCAATCCCCCCACACAGACTGATCCCGGTTCCCATTTCCTGCACAGCCCTGAGGCCCACGGCCCTCACACTCTCTGCTCCCTCTGTCCCCTGTGTCCTGACTGTTAGATTCTTTGCTCACAGCCCTATTTGCCAGCCCTGGGTATTGTATTGTAAGTGAAAGCTGTTTGTCTCTTTCCTGTCTGCCCTTTACATATGCTTACGCTAGAACAAAGGACTATTGTACAGACACAAGAAGTCAGTTTGTGATACAGGAGTCGATTAACTCGGAATTAGTTATTCCTGGGTATCACCATATTTCCTAACCTAAAACCTCAGTTGCCCTTAGATTGATTCTAGTTCCTTACACCCCAAAAAGGATGGGCCGTGGAGTAAGCCATGAGTAAGCTCCCCTGCCCTCGACATGGGATGAACTTTCTAAATGTCCTGAGCAATAATATAATAAGCTAAGAGTAAGGTCATGGAACAAACTCTGTCCTGACCCAAAGATAAGCAACCTACTGATAAAGACCATGTGGGGATTAGGAATAAAACAACCTGGTGAGGGCCGGAGCGATGGCCCAGCGGGTAAGGTGTTTGCCTTGGGTTCCGGCATGGGCCGGCCGAGGTTCAATCCCCGGCATCCCATATGGTTCCCCGAGTACCGCCAGGAGTAATTCCTGAGTGCAGAGCCAGGAGTAACCCCTGAGCATTGCCGGGTGTGACCCAAAAAAGCAAAAAAAAAAAAAAAACAAAAAAAAAAAAAAAACTCAACAACCTGGTGAGAGGGAGTGTAGTCTGGGAGATATGGCGAGAGGAGTGTAGTCTGGGAGATACAGCGAGAGGAGTGTAGTCTGGGAGATACAGCGAGAGGAGTGTAGTCTGGGAGATACAGTGAGAGGAGTGTAGTCTGGGAGATACAGCGAGAGGAGTGTAGTCTGGGAGATACAGCGAGAGGAGTGTAGTCTGGGATAATGTGAGAGGAGTGTAGTCTGGGAGATATGGTTACAGGAGTGTAGTCCGGAATATAATGCAAGAGGAGTGTAGTCTGGGAGATACAGTGAGAGGAGTGTAGTCTGGGAGATAAGATGAGTGAGAGGAGCATAGTCTGGGATATAATGTGAGAGAAGCGTAGTCTGGGATATATGGTTACAGGAGCGCAATCTGGGAGAGTATGGAGAGAGGAGTCTAGTCTGGGAGATATGGCGAGGAGTGTGGTCTGGGATGAGGCGTCTCCAGGAATGGTCACCCTATAAGTTTAATCTCAGGTGTAGATAAATGTCTGTCTTCTTCCTGTGTCCATAAAGGCTTTTAAAGGGCAGACATGAAAGAGAGAAGCAACCTTTACTGACAATACAAAGCCCAAGGCTGGCAAGGAGACAAGAGGGCTGTGAGGAGAGGGTGAGCCAACACCGACTTCTGACAGCCAGCTCTGGGGACAGGTTCCCTTCTCCAAAGAAAGGCAGAAGCAGCCGCCAAGGGCACCAGAGTGGGAGTGAAAGTGCTTCCCTCTTAGCTCCCCTCCGCATTTCCGCCCAACCTGCTCTCACGGGCTCCGTTAACATCCATCTCTCCTCAGTGGCTATTAAATGAACTCAGGCCAACACAGAAAAGCTCTACAGGGAATTCAAAGGCTCCAAAGCTGGATTCTTCTGGAGCAGGGGCCAGGGAGGGGCCGCCCAACCAGTATTCAGGGGGCCCAGGGACCTGCCCAGAGATTCTCATCCCACTGTATTGGTGGTTGGCTACAAGTACCCAAGCACGGGGGTGCTGCTTAGGCCTATGGCGTTGGAGACCACCAGGGCCAGCCCGGTGATGCTCAGGAGTCTTCAGTGATGCACCCGGCCATGCTTTTTGGGCCTCCAGGGCCACTCCAGGTGGAGCTCGAGGGACCGCATGGTGCTGGAGATTGAACTGGGGTCGGCCACATCAAAGACACAGGCCTTAACCCTGTACTATCTCTCTGCTCCCCAGCCGGGCTCTCAAGGGTGCGGGATGCTTGATGAAAGGCCGCACGCAGTGGTCCAGAAACTGCATCTGGGCAATGGGTAAGGAAACGTGTCAGAAGGCATCACCCGAACACTGGGGAAGACCTAATCTCTTACCCCATGGAAGCAGGCCCAGGCCAGTCTCCAAGGCTAAGGGGACTTGCCGTGTGATGGAGACTCTGCGGCACTCAGCGGCAGTGCCCAGGGTGCCACCATCGACACCTCTTGTCTCCCACAGAGATCCGTGGCTCTGTGGGATGTGGGTTCCTGCGTTAGGCCGAGCCAAACAGCCTCCTACTTCAGAACTGGGATGGGACCAAGAGCCTGATCAAATTCAGAGCCCAGAGGCCAGAGCTCTCATACTTGTGTGGAATCAGGACGAGCGCCCCCTGCCCCGCCCCGTGGGCCTGTCTGACCTTTTAACCCAATGTTATCCTTCCCTGCTCTCACTACCCTAAGGTTGGAGAATGGGTTTTTGGGCTGCCAGGAGAACTGCTGAACTGGTGAGACCTTGTCTCAACCCCATGGCTGTAAAGGACCTGTGAAAAGCGCTGCTCACCTGGGGAAAGGTCTCCCAGCTGCAAAGAGTCTCGCCTGTGTGTAGCTCAGGGACGGCCTGCAGAAGGAGCCTCTGCCAATCGCAGCCAGGCCAGGCCCCTGGGCTCCATAGCTGCTCCTTTTGGTGCTCAGGAACAAGCATTCCCCACAGGAAGCTGCTTCGGAGCCAGCTCTCTGGCACCAGGAAACGGCGACCAGGCGGCTCCGGAAAGCAGAATAACGCTTTGGCAGGTAACGCTGGACACGGCCATGGCTAAAAGTCTCTTGCCGAAGTCTGACCCAAATGCCCCACACAGCACTTGCCACTTCCTCACCCCGTGCTGGCAAAGCCCAGTGTGAACCGTGGTCTGACCTGAGTTCCGTCACTCCCACTTCGGACTCTCTTCCCCAACTGCACCTTCCTCTCGTCCCACAACTTCTCCTTACATGTCAGAAACACTGACCAGTCATGCCTGATATGGCCAGTAGCAAAGCTTGTCCTTTAAAATGGGTGAGGGCAGCATTTGCCGGTCACTGCTATGCGTCCCAGCCCCACCCGGACACAGGTGACTCTCGCCTGAGTCCCAGCAGGCAGGGCTGCGCCCATTTCGCAGAGGAAGAAAAGCCATGTGGCACATAAACAGCTTATCCGCGGTCCACTCTGGAGCCGGGACTGAAGTGAAGGTCTCCCTACCTTCAAGGGCGGACTCGTGACTTCCTGTCTCAGTGCTGGCTGAACTCTAGGTGCCAACCCACCATCTCAGACAAGCTTCCCTGATTCTGCAGCTCAGCGGCATCTGGGTCAGAATTTCTACCAAGCCACTGTTAGAAACTCCCAGCAGTGTGGAACTGCCCATGGCACGGGTCAGCTGCTGCGTGGCCAAAGGAGAGATGGACAGGGCAACAGCACCACAGGGTCCAGCACCCTGAGCTTGGGAACGACCTCCTCTTCCTTTCTATTCCTTTCTAGAAGCATCTCACCTCTCAGTCCTTTATTCTACCCGGACACTGCTTTGACTATGCTCTTTGCAGCAGGCTTCAAATCTCGCCAACCTGGTGCTAGCCTGAATGACAGAGAAGGGGGGGGGGAATCTGTTTCCTGGTGCTGACAGTTCTTGTAAATCTCACTTGGCTACACACCATACCTGCCGCTGCTTACAAACTGCTCTAAATCACCAGAATCGCCGAAGCGTATCCCACAGATAAAAGAACTCTGCCTTGCGTGTTCTGTGGTATGTAAAGTGAGGAGCTGAGATCAGGTCAGGGACCATCAGCACTTTCCTAGAATCCCATCCAGGAAAGGGGGCGCGTCCGGCACGTTTCAAAACACGATTTGAAAACAAATGCCCAGAATCCAGCCCAGGCTCTGCTCCCTCAGGGTGTCTGAGCTGCAAGCGGCCCCCTCTCCTGACAGGGGGTCACTGCTGATGTGGCCCATCACCGCACACACTCAGCCCATCCACCTGAGCCCCACAGTGAGCCTGAGGCGTGACTGATGAGGACCCCAGCTGCTTGGCAGAACTAGCAAATGATGGTCCCCCCCCCCGCTCACGGAGAATGTGACATTCATACATTCATGACCCGTGTGCAGAGCAAGTCAGGTGTGGCGAGAGCCCATTACTTGATTAATGAGGCCGCAGCAGAAACAGGCCCAGAAGCAGTTGGAGCCTTCCAGACACGTGGATGCGGGAGACGGGGCACCCTGCACGGCCTGGCTGGGAAGGAAGTTCAGAACTGGGCTCTGCCTCATCTTTATTTTTTCTTTAAGCTGCTCTACCCAGTTTTTTTTTCAATTTCTTCTTTATTTTTTTTTAATATTTTATTATACCACTGTGAGATATACAGTTACAAAGATGTTCATGTTTGGGTTTCGGCCATACAGTGTTCCAGCACCCTGCCCTCCACCAGTGCCCATCTCCCACCACCAACGTCCCTGATTCCCTCTCCCTCCCCTAGCCTGCCTCCATGGCAGGTTCTTTATCTCTTTTCTCTCTTTCACTTTCAATCTCTCTCTCTTTCTCTCTTCCTTCTCTTACACATTGTGAATTGTAATACATACATTTAGAGGTTATCATGTGTATCTGCCTCATCTGAAATCCAGCTGGATCCCTGTACAACTGAACCCACACCAGGAGCAGCTTTGTCAAGATCTATTTCATGGTGATTCAAAATGAAAAGTAAATAAAATCCATTTGGATCTTTCAGCCTTGGGCTACACTAGCATGCTACAGGACGTATGGAGATGCTACTGGTGCCCACTCGAGCAAATCAGTGATCAATGGGAAGACAAGTGATACAAGTGAGTGATCTTTCAGATTCAAAAGGGCTAGATCAAGGCTGGGCAAGTCCCTCTGGAGACTCGCTACAAAGCTGTCCTGCTCTTCGAACCCTGAATAGGAATCCTGGGCCTGCCTCAGTTTCTTGCTGTCCGTCCACCACATCCTAAACCTCTACCCAACCAGCAAGGTTTTGTTCCGAAGTCTGGCTGGAACAACCTGTCCAGAATCCAGCCACTGCAGTGTGCTGAGGTGGGGGTGGGATGGTCCAGCTGCCACATCAGCGACCTCCAGCTCCCTCACTGTCCACGCTGGCCAGCATTGTTCTGGGACTGGCTCCATGGCGCCTGGCCTGGCCAGCTCTCAGACCGCCCCCAGCACAGTTAGCAACACGCTATGAGTCGAGTTAGGCAAACAGAGATTAGGACGGCACGGTTACGCCCAGGGTCGCGCGGCGACTCACCACTGTAAATGTCAGGGTGGTTTCTTAAGGACGAGTCGTTATAGGGGTAGTCTGCAACAAACAAAAGAGGTTGAGCAAACGGGGCCGCGAGCTTGGACAGGCGGGAACCAACGAAAGGCAAAGCCACAGAGAGCAGCACCACTGGCCTTTGGCAAAGAAAAACACGGCATGTTTGTAAAGGAAATACATTTGGTGAAGAAGAAGCAACACAAAGTAGCCCCCAAAGAGGAAAGAGGGGAAAAAAAAAGGTTAAATCCTGAAAAAGAAGGCAATGAGGTTCTGTTTTAATGAAAGAAATTAGGCTTGAATGACTTTGTCCTACAAGTTTTCAAACAAATGCTTAGATTTAGTGGCGTCCTGAGGCCATCTCTGAAACACCTCCTCTCCACCAGCCCCTCAGCCCTGGACCGTGGGTCAGGCAGCTCCTGGGGTCACAAGAGAGAAAGGCATTAATGGGCCTGGTGAGCAGTAACGACTGCCCTGAGCAGACACGAGCAGGTGGCAAAGAGAATGTTCTAGATTGCTCATCATCCTCAGAGAGAGTGGATGTGGGACCCTCGCACACACGGGCAGACCAACAGCACCCCCTGAACCTGACTGGGGGTCTCTGAGATGTGTCTGCTGGCAGAAAGGCCTCCAACTCAGGCTAGGGGTGATCCCAGGTTTGAGCACCGGGAGGAAGCTGGGGGAGGAGGGGCGGAGCACGGCCTGAGCGTTAGCCCCTGGGTGCTGGGGAGGGAGCACAGCCTGAGCGTTAGCTGCTGGGTGCTGGGGAGGACCAGGTGCAGGAGGAGCCCTGAGTCTGGCTGTGGGACCAGCAGCCTTTGCTTGTGAGTGTCGGGGATGAAATCCTGAGGGGCTACCGGGCAGGCACACCATCACGCAGTGTTCTTAAGGAGCTTCTCATTCTCTTGCCACTATCTCCTCCCAGTCATGGGTCTGAGTCTGACAGGACCAGCAGGGCCAGAGCGGGGAGGGGGCCGGTGCTACAGATCACAAGGCAAGCCTGTGGCCAGGGGTGGGCTGAGAGCCCAAGATAACTGGGCGCCTCCAGAAGTAGGTTTGGGAAGAGGATCAGGTAAGGGATGTTGAGGGGCCATGCGAGCTCTCTCGTGAGGCCAGCACTGCGCTGCAGCCCAAAGAGGAGCACCCAGGAGGAGGCTTTCCATGATCTAGAATGTTCGCTTGAGTGGGTGTGAGGGAGGCCGCGCCTGTTCTGCTGAAGGGAGTGTGTGTGGCTAGAGTTCGCTCTGGAGGGAGCTGTGGGGAAACAGCATTAGGCTGTAGGGGCAGGGACTGGACACACGGGCAGGGGGACTCTGGCACCAGGGACAAGACCTCAGAGAAGTGACTGAGCTCTGAAGGGACCTCACAGCTTGGAGACTCACAGCTCTGGAGCCTATCTGAGACACTCAGAGGACCTCTGAGCTCTCTAAGAAGCGTCACACAGGGGCCGGAGGATAGCCCAAGTGGGAGGCCATTAGCTTTGTACGCAGTTGACATCCCACATGGTCCCCTGAGTACCGCCAGGAGTAATTTATGAGTGCAGAGCCAGGAGTAACCCCTGAGCACTGCTGGGTGTGACGCCCCCAAAAAAATCACAGAGATATAGAAGGAACCAGGGTGAGAGGTGAGAACTCCTCCATCGTTAATTCACTGATTTATTTAGTTTGGGGTTTGGGGCCGTAGCTGGTGGTGCTCAGGGGACCATAAGTGTGCCAGGGACCAGTGTGGGGATGGCTGCAGCAATGGTAGGTGTCTTACCTCTTGCATTATCTCTGTTTATTGTTTAATAAAAAAAAAAAATCTTGTTGCGGTTTTGAAAACTGAGCCCAGGATTCAGCGTGTAAGGCCAGGGCTGTGCAACTGAGCTGTCCCCTCTGTCTCTCAGGGTGACACCCCACCAGGAGAGAGGGCGCCTGTGTGACATCCACGCCAGCCCCAGCCTGCGGCTGCCCTTCAGCTATGTCCCCAGCGTGAGCTTGAAAGTGACTAGGGACAGCCGGTCTGGAGGTCAAGTCTGCATGTCGCTCCTAGATCCAGAGTCCACACAGTGGGTAGGACCACAACCCTCCTGGATACACACAGTGGGTACGACCACAGCCTTCCTGGGCAGGGTCCACACAGTGGGTATGACCCCACCGCTCTTGAATCCACGGTCACCATAGTGGGTATGAACACAGCCCTCCTGGGCCCAGGGTCCACACTGTGTGAATGACCCCACTGCTCCTGAATCTACAGTCCACACAGTGGGTATGAACACAGCCCTCCTGGGCCCAGGGTCCACACAGTGTGAATGACCCCACTGCTCCTGAATCTACAGTCCACACAGTGGGTATGAACACAGCCCTCCTGGGCCCAGGGTCCACACAGTGTGAATGACCCCACTGCTCCTGAATCTACGGTCCACACAGTGGGTATGAACACAGCCCTCCTGGGCCCAAGGTCCACACAGTGTGAATGACCCCACTGCTCCTGAATCTACAGTCCACACAGTGGGTATGAACACAGCCCTCCTGGGCCCAGGGTCCACACAGTGTGAATGACCCCACTGCTCCTGAATCTACAGTCCACACAGTGGGTATGAACACAGCCCTCCTGGGCCCAGGGTCTACACAGTAAGCAGAGAGGAGGCTCATTGCTTCCCTGTGAGCAGGGTTGAGCCAGGGTCCACGTGGTGGGTGCAGGTCTCACAGCTGTCTCATGACTCTTTGTAGCCAGCCTAGGACTGGTCCCAAAGGTACAAGGAATAGCCCGTGTCTCCAAAGGCCAGCAAAGTAGGTGGCAGAGCTGGGCTATCTGGAACCCTGGTGTTGATTCTGGGCTTGCTCAGAGGCCTAGAACTTGTTCCCCTCACAAAGCCTCGCCTGGAGGTCACCCACAGGCTGGAGGCTGGTCACAGGGGGGGGGGGTGGGGGGGTTCCTATCACTCAGGGGAAGAGATTTCAGTTCAGTGCGGGAGGGCAGAAATGGAGGCCAGCTGGAGGGTTGGCTGCTGGAAGCCCACCTTCTCTGGCCGCTGGACTCCCCATCTCCCTGCGTGGAAGAAGACCCTCTGAGGGGTCAGGCAGACCACACTGAAGCCCACAGCCCCGCCAGCTGGCAGGGCTATCCCAGACGCACACCCAGGAGATTCTTCAGGCAACCCAACTTCCTTCCTTAAAGGCTCCCCCGCCCCAGCTGGACCTGTGTCTGGAACAGGGAATCCAAGGAGGGGGCCGAGCAGACTGAAGCTGGGGACCCTGCCTGGGACACTTGGCTGGGCCCTGGATTTCTTGCTCCCTGCCAGGCTCCTCGAGGCCAACTTGGAACGCTGGGGAGCTTCACTAGGCCTTCAAGAGAGCAGAAGGACAGAGGGAGGAAGAACAAAAGCCAGAGAGAAAGAAGTCAATGGGGCAGCGAGAGAAGAAAAGGAAGAGACAGGAAAGAGGAAAACAATGTTCCGAGGAGTGAGGACCCGGGCTGCTCCACTCCTCAGAGGAAAGGGGGACAAGGCAGCCGCCTCACCTGTGCTGACAGAGGGGCTCCCCCAAGCCTCGCCCCAGGCCCCTCACAACCCTACCTACACACAGCCACCTGTGTGTGGACTTAGCCTCAATTGTCCGACCTGAGGAAGTCGCTTACCAGGCTTCTTGCCCGGTCCTCCCAACACTGCCACTCTGCCTATATTGGAAATAATAGACGCTGCTGAGGCAGGCGATGAAGGTCTTGGGGGACATCACAAATCCATGACAGAAACGACGGCGGCCTGGGCACCTGTCCTGTGCAGACAAAGGCCCAGCGGAGACCTATCCTGTGTCTCCAGAGCCCCCGTGGAAGCCACCAGGGCTGTTTCAGTTAAGAAATTCCAGTAGAAACGAATCAGATTTAAAAACACAAACAAATATAACAAACATAGAGAGTCTATTAACTCCTAAGCCAAGTGATTACATTGCCAGTCTAGACAATCTGCTAATCAGGATGGTCTTTGCTATTCTGGGAGAAAACAACACAACAGTAACTAGAAATAAAATCATCAAAAACCACGGAGTGATGCTTCTCAGATTCTGGTGTGTGTCCCATCCCCTGGAGAGCTGCTGGGGATCAAAGAGGCCAGGCTGACCAGGCAGGGACACCACAGGCAGGCCCAGGATGAGACTGGGACTGCCAGAAGTCACGCCAAAGTTTGAGAAGCACCAACAAAGAACTTCAGAACAAGGAGCAGCCGAAGAAGCTCAAGGACTGGAAGGACAGTGACCTGGACCCCAGAACAAGTGTCCCCACCACAGATGCTGGGGCTCAGCTGGGTGGCACTTACTGGTGAGGACCTTGAGGGTGAAGGGTTCTTCTGCTGGATGGTGTGGGTGAAGTGGAAGCGGGCGTTGCAGCTGTAGTCCGTCTGCATGTCCTGTGCCAGCACGTTGGAGAAGTACAGGTCTCCGTTATGGCCCTGGGAGACGCGCTTGTCCTGGGTGATGGGCTCCATGGCTGCAAGCAAGCAGAGGTGGCCGGAAGTCAGGAGGGCAGGAGAGACGGGCGCAGTAGGCAGGGCAGCCTGGCCTGGCACATCTCGGGAGGCTTCCAGGGGGTGCCAGGAGCTCTGTGTTATGTGGTCACGGTTCTCGAATCCGGGCCCAGCTTATTCCCATTTTACAGATAGGAAAGCAGAGGATTTGGCCAGTCTGGAGCTTGGACTCAGCCCTGCCTGCCTGCTCTCTGTCCACTGATCTATCTGCATGTGCGTGGCTGCTCCCGAGGTCAGAGGGAACAATCCTGCAGGTGCTCCTGATTTGGGGAATAAACACTTTTCCCAGGGGAACATTTCTATGTCCTCCCAACACCCCACCCTCCCACGCCCAGTTCTCTGAGCTAAATGAAACAGAACTGGGCCCCACAGCATTTAATGACTGAACTGTCAGGCACACCCCACTCTGGGCTCACCCACATCTCAGCCTGGGATGGAGAATTCCTTCCTTTTTCTTTATGGGGCCCCTCAGCCTGAAGCTCTGGAGAAGTCCTCATTCTCTCCTGGATGCATTTTTTCTCTCTCTCTTCCGCCTCATAATCCCCATATAAGGCATCTATTTTACTAAGATTTTTTAAAAGAATTTTCAATGAGAAGATGCATCTGGTTGCCTCCTCGTTGGTTTGTCCTGCTCATTACCTTGGGGGTCCAGATGCGGTAGTGTTCAGGGGACCACGTTCAGAGACTGGACTCTGGCTCCCACATGCAAAGTATGTGCTCCACCCCTTGGAGCCCTCTCCCAGGCCCTTCTGGCTATTTTTTTTAAAGCCCCATTACACAGAGCAAGAGATTCATAAAGCAACTTTCCAAAACTTGGCTGTGCAGTGCTTCAAATGATTTCTCAGATATTTACTGTGGGCCTACTACGTGCCAGAACCGAGTTCCCAAAGTAGTGGAACTCCGTACTATTGTTACAGTTGATGGCTCCGTGCTGTTGACTGACAAACAATTGCTGGTTTCTAAGCAGCAGGAGACTGTGGGCCAGAGCTAAACACTCAGAATACTTGGGTGTGGGGGCTGCCCGGGGGTGGGGGCTGGAGCCAGATGCAGAGCAGGACCGGTACAGCTATGCAGACTTAGTCCGATGAGATGGAGAGTTAGTGGAAGGCTCTGAGCTCTATAAGGTACCGTCACTCGGAAAGAGCTGGGGACTGCCAGTGACTTTTCCACAAATGGTGGCTGTATGGTGGGAAGAGAGGGTGGTGATAGGGCACAGGGCCTGCTGACCCAGCAAGACCCAAAGCTGCCTTTGGAAGCAGGTTGGTCAGGATGGCAGGCAGGCAAGCCAGGAACTGTGGATGGCCGTGAATGGGGAGGGAGAAGGAGCAGACGGAAGGACCATGGGCCTGCGGTCATCTCTCCCAAAAAGCTTGTCCCTTCTAGTTTCATAGAAAACGTGGGATGAGACTAAGATCCCAATGGGGGTAGAGGAACCTAGGTCCCAAGCAGCCGGGAGAGCAGAGCATGATGGTAGTCTGAGAGGAGCATGTGGGAGGCTATGAGATCATGACGGGAGTCTATGAGGTGCATGATGGGAGCTTGTGAGGTGCATGATGGGGAGACTACGAGGTGCATGATGGGAGTCTGCGTGGTGCATGATGGGAGTCTGTGTGGGGCATGATGGGAGTCTGTGTGGGGCATGATGGGAGTCTGTGGCGGGGAGTCTGTGTGGTGCATGATGGGAGTCTGCACCAGGCATGATGGGGGTCTATGCGATACATAATGGGAGTCTGCCCCAGGCATGATGGGAGTCTATGAGGTACATGATGGGAGTCTGCCTCAGGCATGACAGGAGTCTATGAGGTACATAATGGGAGTCGCCCAGGCATGACAGGAGTCGTATGGGAGTTGCCTCAGGGTGGGAGTCTTGAGGTACATGGGGTTGCCAGGCATGCGGAGTTATGAGGTACATAATGGGAGCCTGCCTCAGGCATGACGGAGTCTATGCGGTACATGATGGGAGTCTGAGATGCATGATGAGAGTCTGCATGGTGCATGATAGGAATCTCAGGCACATCATGATGGGAGCTTGAGGTTCATTGGGAGTCTGAGGTGATGATGGGGGCCTGCATGGTGCTTGGCTGCTGGGGAGTTGCGTGGGCAGATGGGAGTCTGAGGTGCATGATGGGGGCCTACGTGGCGTGTGATGGGGGGCCCGCGTGGTGCGTGATGGGGATCTGTGCCATGCACGGTGGGAGTCTGTGTGCCTGTGGCCATGTGGCTCCCCATCACCTTGTGAAGGCATCTTCGCACTCTGAAAGAGGTAGAGAGAATCCGGGGCAACCCAGGAGACTCAACACTGACCAGGCCCCGTCCATTTGCCCAGCAGGCCACTGAAAGATGTGGCCACACCTCTTCCTCCTCACCCCCTGGTCCCCTTTTCTTCATGGCAAATATGACCAGATGGTCACTGTGCACCTGTTTCTACTACAAGCTTTGGATGTAGTCATTGAGTTGTCCTTATAATAATTCTCTCCAAGAAGTATAACTATTCGTCCTGCTGATTCCGGAGAGGAAAGTGAGACCCAGAGATGTTAAGCAACTAGCTCGCGATCACACCGCATGGAGCAGCTGGGCTAGAAGTGAGGGCTGGCAGTTCCCTCTGCAGACAGTGTTCTTGGCCGCATGGCCCCCGTTACAGCCGCCTCTCACAGACCACCACAGCCCCTAGACTGAACACACCCTCGATGGGGTCCCAGAACTTACAGCTGCTCATCCAGAAGATGACCGGGGAGGGCAGTCCTGGAGGGGGTTGCACTGCAGAGTCAAGGGCGCACCCTCCTGGACCACCACGGGATCGAGATTCTCCTTGGGCCATAGAGGAGATTCTGGGGAGAACCAGACAAAGAGCACATGAAGGCGCTGGCTGGGGCTGGCGCTGGCCTAGAGGTGAACACGTGGAGGCTGCGTGGGGAGTTAGGGGAGAAGGAGGCCAAAGACAGGAGGTATGCATGGGTGGAAGCGGGGTGCAGGCCAGGAGAGGTGGGAGGGTCCTTATCTTCAAAGGCATCCAGGGGCCCTGCCTGGAGAAGAGGGATGAGACACTTTCTGGAGGCTTCCTTTCCCAGGGGTCTTTCTGAGTTAGGGGCGGGGTGACTCCCTTGCTCAAGAAGCGCACAGGCCACGTAGGGGACCCAGGGCCAAAGCTTCCAGCCAGAAGCCAGTGTTTGGGCCCTTGCCCGACTCACTGGACACCTGCAGGCGAATCCGGTTGGACAAGGCCGTGCCGAACTTGTTGCGGGCGAAGCACTGGTACTCGCCCTCGTACTCGTCAGGCCGCCCGCCGCTCCGGAAGTCGATCACAAGGGTCCCTGACCGCCTCCTCATGGACACGCCGGGGTCCTTGGCGATGTTGAAGAACCTGCTGTTGCGGGTCCAGTGGAAGCTGCGGATAAGGAGAAGTCACTGGTAGCCTCCAGGGGAGACTTGTGGGAGTGGGGGACCTGGGGCTCAGTCCCAGAATCACACTTTTGTACCAGGGGGCTTGGATGACTGACTCGTCTGTGGGGCCCCACTGTGAGACCCCAGAGCAGCCCTGACTGCGGGTTCTCAGCAGGCGTCAGAGGCAGGGCCGCACCCCTGCGGGCACCCCAGGGACCACGTGCTCTGCAGGATGAGGCAGTGGTTTTCACGTCAAATCCCGTGAAGTACCTCTACTACCATGGGGCCTTCCCTCCTCGGCCTGGGCATCTGGAATGATGAATTTTTCACCCCAAATGCACAAACTCCTCCCACTGCTTCCTAAGGGGAGACACTGCTCCAAAGCCAGTGGGAAAAGCCTGGCTCCAGGGCGAAGATGTTAAACGGCGGTAGGGGCAGCGTGGGAGGAGATGGAAGGGCGTGGCAGGGTGCTGGGATGTGCCTCTGCTTCTGGAGGGGCACGTGTGTTTGTGTAGAGTAGGTGGGTGTAGGTACATGTGTGGGGGAGAGTGTGGGAGTATGTGTGTGGGGAGTGGGGGGTATGTGGTTTTATGTGGGCACATGTGCAGACTGTGACTGTATGGAGTGTGTGGGATGCGTGTGGAGTGTGGGATGTGTGTAATGTGTGTGTATGGAGTATGCAGGATGTGTGTGTGGAGTATGTGGGACGTGTGTGTGGAGTGTGCGGATGTGTGTGAAGTGTATGTGTGTGAAGTGTATGGGATGCATGTGTGGGATGCACGTGTGGAGTGTGCAGGACGCATGTGTGGAGTGTGTGAGTACCTGTGTGTGAGAAATGTGTGCTGAGTGTGGGTGTGTGCGCTTTGCTCTCCTGAAGACCGTCTTAAAAACAGCTGAGGCAGATGCAGGAACTTCTGGGGGCCACAGTCACTGTCCCAGAATGGCCCCATGGAAGAGCGAGAACCCAGACGTGGCCCCAGTGCCCTGCCGCCCCTTCCAGGTCACTCCCCCTTTCCCCACAGGGTCACGGGGGTGCTGGGGTAGGAGGAGGCCACACACGGGTCCTCTGCTCATTTCTCCTGGAGAAGGCCCCTCGGGGGTCCTGTCAGGCCTTTACCTTGGGTCCACACAGGTGAGGCTTTGAAGGAGGGAGCAGCGACTGCTTATCCCTCGGCAGGACACGGCTGGTTCTGGGGTTAAGCGCGGGCTCACCCCTGCCTGCTGGGCGCGCTCCTCCTGAGGATACCTTTCAGGCAGGTGGCACCACAGGCCAGCACCGCTCCAGTCCACTGACCCCTCACAGGCCCCCCCCCCCACACACACACACTCCAGGAGAGACAGGCTTGGAAGAGGCGCTTCTAGAAGCAGTGCTGGGTGGGTGAGGGGAAGGTCCTGGGTGGGACACAGGGAAGGTTCTGGGCAGGCACAGGCTGAGCTCGGCCCTCGGGTACATTTCTGACGGCTGGTTTCCTCGGCAACTGTATTTCCCTAGCTCTCCATGTCGCAGACTCCCCATCCTGGGGACCCACTGAGAGCTCTGATGCATCCACGGGGCCTCTCTGTGGCCTCCGGTGTCCTGCAGCCCGAGAACAGGAGCTTGGACTCACCTGGGGGCAGGATTCCCTTTGGCTTCACACTCAATCAGGATGTTGTCTCGGGGTCCACGATGTGGTCCTTCACAGACTGCTTGGTGATGGTGGGGGGGGCTGTGACACTGTGGGGTGCACAGAGCGCTGGTCACGGGGGCTCACGGGTCCTGGCTGGGACCAGTGCCACAAGGGGCTCAGGATTCGCACACTGAGTGGATGGCAGGGGGCTAGGGGCACAGCCCCTTAATGGGGGCCTGGGGACAGGGTGCATGTGTAAAGAGACCCTAAACATCTCCCAGGGAAGTAAGGGCAGGTTTGGTCTTAGAGCTTAGTGGGGCACAGATGGTTCTTCATGTCTGCTGAGTGAATATAGCAACCAAGAGCAGGTGGGTTTCAGGGCCTGGGGGCCACGACAGCTGGGAGTCTTGGAGGGCAGCCTTGGGCTGCAGGTGATGCAGTGGAAGTTGAGAGGGAAAGGTGATCCCAAAGAACTTTCCAGAAATGAGCCCCGGAGCAGAGGCCTGTGGCTCAACTCTGCTAAGCACCCGGAGTTCTCTGCCAGCACCCAGGGGCCCGTCATAGGTGTGCCAAGGCAGTGGGAAGAGGCTAGCCTCCCTCCATCTCCTTACCAGCCTTTCCTGTCCCTCCCCAGACCCTGAACTTACGCTCGCTCTGAATGCTCGCTGTTAGTCCGCAGGGTTAGCATTAGGAGGGAGAAAAGAAACTCAGTTAGGGCCCACAGCCCAGGTTCAGGGATCTCACCTTGTACCTGCAGGGCAGGGCTGAGCCAGAGTCTCATGCCAGCTGCTCGGGGAAGGGCCACAGCCCCCTGGGACAGAACAGGGACCGTTTCCCGGGAGAAAGCAGGAGACAGGCTCCTGCCCAAATGACACTGGCGCCAGGAAGTCCAGGTGCCAAGACTGTAGCTGGAGAGCTGGGCTGAGGGGGTCACTGTCTGCCCTCTCAAGGCCATGGACCTGCTGGGACTTCACTACAGGCAAAGGAGCAGGGTCCCCATCACCAAAGACATCACCTCCTTCCTCACGGCTCCCTCGGGCACCCTTCCCCTCACCTCCTTTTACTGGCCTTTGGGTTATATCCAGCACACTCAGGGATTTCTCCTGACCGCACTCAGGAATTACTCCTGACATTGCTCAGGGACCATATGGATGCCAGGGATCGAACCGGGGCAGGCTGCACAAGGCAGCACCCTACTGCTGTGCCGTGGCCCGGCCCCCTCGGTTGGGTCCAGGCTCACCCCTGCCTGTTGGGTGCACCCTCCTCCCAAGGATACGAGCTTTCCAAGGCAGGTGGCACCTTCAGACCTTCTCAGGAGAGACAGTAGGTGACTCTCTTGTGCCGAGGGTATGATGCTTACATGGCTTCCGGGGACAGAGCGGAGCTCAGGCTCCTTCTCTGAGTGGAGGATGAATTTGTTCACTTGGCTTCCAAGGGGCAGGCCAGGGCTGGGCAGGCTCAGGGTAGGCCCTGGGCACTATCCAGTGTCCTCCCCAAACAAAACAAACACCAAAGAACCCGGGGGAGACCCAATGGAAGAATCCCCTGTCTCGGCTGCACCATGTCTCGGCCCTGAGGTTGCTGTGGGGAACGTGGGATGCAGAGGAGCCCCTGCCTTTGCTGAACTCCGGACACAACAGCCCCAAGGGCTGTCTCAAATGTGTAGGATGGAAGTGAGACTCTCAAGGCGCAAGAGGTGGTGGGGCTGGAGCGATAGTCCAGCGGGGAGGGCATTTGCCTTGCATGTGGCCGACCAGGGTTCAATCTCTAGTTCCCCTTATGGTCCCCCCGAGCACCGCCAGGATTAATTCCTAAGAGCAGAGCCCGGAGTGACCCCTGAGCATCGTCGGGTGTGACCCCCAAATCCAAAAAAAAAGTTGAAGACGCAAGAGGGAAGGATGGGGCTGATACAGGTATGTGTGTGGGGGGGTGCCAATCGCAGTGGTGCGAGATCCGCATTCCGGGCTCTCCCGCGGATGCCCACCATGAGAAGAGGCACACGGGAAGTGCGCCAGGGCACGGAGGGCTCATGAGCCTCTCCCAGGAACCATCTTGCGTAATCCCTGTTACGTCGGTGTCAGTTTCCCTGTCCTATGGGGGCTCTCGACAGGGGCCAAGAGGGTCCTGATGCTCCTGCAGTCCAGAGTGTCCTGAATTGGGAGCTCGCTGCGAGGCCATGGTGTGGGGCCCATGGCAGGAGAAGTCGAGATGCAGGCGTCCCCCGAGGAGCTGCCCTCCTGTAACTCCTCCTGGGAGTGTGGCGGGGCCCCAGGCTGGCAGCCACCAGGTGGGAGTTTGCTGCCCTGCCACGGTCGGGGTGTGGAGGGCTCCCCCTCTGCCATGTCTGCGCCAGCCTTTCTCTGGCGAGCCGGAGGAATGGCCTCATTTTTCTGCTGCTCAGAATTCAACCTGCCAACTGAGGCTCAGGACAGCTTAGTGGAATGGCTTCCGGTCAAGGCCACCCAAGTGGAACAGCTTCCAGGTCAAGGCTGCCCAAGTGGAGCAACTTCAGATCAAGGCCGCCCAGGTGGAACGGCTTCCGAGTTAAGCCTGCCTGAATGGAACACCTTCCGGGTCAAGGCACCCAAGTGGAACAGCCTCCAGGTCAAGGCCGCCCAGGTGGAACAGCTTCCAGGTCAAGGCCGCCCAGGTGGAACAGCTTCCAGGTCAAGGCCACCCACACAGTGTGGTCAGGCATATTGCAGGGCTGTTCTGGTGAGTTCCAGGAACTCAAAGGAGGCAGGAGGTGAGGTGGGGGTGGCCCCATGTCAGGTGACCTGGGCTCCGATGTGACTTTCATGGCTTTGCCTGGGGAACCTGAGCTTCCCCAACAGCAGGAAGGGGGCGCTCCAGATGCACCTCCTGGATACTGAGCTGGGAGGTCAGAGGTCGCCGGCTGTATTTGGGGGAGAAAGGCCAGGGTTCTCCTGTGGGCCACCCCAGCAGCACTTTAGAAACCGTAAGACCCACCCACGGCATCTTGCGGGACCCCTAAGACACAGGCTTGGGAAGGAAGCGGCAGGTGGAGAGAAGCTGCAGGGGAGAATGGAGCCGCCCGTCATGGCCCCGTTTCCTGCACACGCTCCCACCCTCGGGGATGCGGCCTGAGCTGCTCTTTATTAGACTCGCTGCCTAGCCGTTAATGAGAAAGTGTCCTGAAGCCGGAGCAGATGGTCTCCATGGCAACGGGCTCCCTCCCTCCCCCAGTGCACACATGTGCTTCTGCCAGGCTGCTGGCAAGGCAGCGTCCACCCTGCTGGCCTTCACACCTGCTCTCCGGAGAGTGCCCACCCGTCTGGGTGGAGAAGGGGGAGACGATGGCTGGAGAGCTGGGGTACCCCAGGCCTATCTTTGGGCCCAAAGTGGGAGATGAGGGGTCAGGGGGGACACTTCCTAGGGGCTGCCTCACTCTCTCAGCCCTCCCCACAGCTGTCGCCTGCCCACAGACCAGTCAAGGGCAGCAGTGAGTGGGTCCCACCCTTCAGGGAAGCAGGGAACACTGGACAAAGGTAGGGCCTCGCTCCCATCCTGGGCTGCCAAGACGTCCTGTAAGAAGGGTCAGCACTGTGGGCCGAGCACACAGCTGTCAGTCCCTCCCTTTAGGGTCTGAGAGCGGGACCTGTACCACCACGGAGACACAGGATCGAGCTTTTTCCTTCAGTGCTCCGGTGAAAAAGTGGCGTAGTTCAGGGTAGGGGCTGGGGTGCCCCCACTGGCACACACTCTGCTTGACTGCCTCACCGAGTCACCCCCATTTGGGAGGGCACCCCCTTCCCAAGCTCTGTAGCTAAGAAGGCCTGAAGGACCTCTGCACACACAGACTTGAGGAAGAGCCGCAGCTCGCGGGCCACACCATGTGGGACGGTGGGCGAGGGCCTGGGCAACCCCCATGCCTCCCAACTCTACTTTTCTCAGGCCGCCCGAGTGCCAGCCTGTCATCGTCCAGCTTCTGGAGCCCCAGCCCTTCCGTCACCAGCCCTCCAACAGGAGACCAGCTCTGAACCCCAAATCCACATTCTCCCGCCCCAACCTCCTTTTCTTTGGGGGAGCAGACCCAGAGGTGCTGGGGGACCCTGTAATGCCAAGGGTGCAACCCAGGGTTCCCTCATGTCACGTTCCAGTCCTCCGAGTCTCTCCCTGAAGCGGCTCTAGGGGCCCTGACCTGGCCCAGTCAGAATGAGGAGAAGAAGCACCACTCACGGTCCATGGGAATCTCGATGGCGGTGCTCAGGCTGAGGAGGCAGAGGAGGCCGCGGCGCAGAGCCAGGGTGGCGGGGCTGCCGGGCCATCCTGGGTGCCTGCTCCCGGTCCCTGCTGCCTGGCCTGCGAGGTCTGGCTGCCTCCAGCCGCTCCAGCTCCTCGGCCTTCCCGACAGAGGTCAGCTGTGAAGAGAAATACTGTAGGTGAGTTTTCCTTCAACTTCTGATGGCTCCAACCATGCCACAGCTCTGAGGGCCTTCGGACCACACTCAGCTGTTCTAGAACAAGCTTTTCAGGTCGTTTGTTTGGGGGCCTACTCCTGGCTCTGAGCTCAGGGATCACTCCTGGCAGGGCTCAGGGAACCATCTGGGGTGCTGGGGATGGAACCCAGATAGGCTCCCGACCCACAGGAATATTGCTCTGGCCCTAGAACATGATTCTGTTTGGCTTTTGTTTGGGGGTCACACTTGGCGGTGCTCAGGGGTTACTCCTGGCCGGGCTCCGGGCAAGCACCCTACCATGACCTCTCCTAAAACAAAGCATCCCAGGTTCCTCACTGTCACCTTGCAAGGCAATCTTTGTGTGGGAACTGCAGGGCACTGTGATGTCCAGTAGAGCTTAGCAGCATCACTTGCCCTGATCCTGCCTCTACTCAGGGCTACTCATGACCCTTTTGCCCAAGAAACACACCTGCAGCGAGACCCTACCAGAAACACCCGGATTCGGGAGTCAAAGGACTTTGCATGAGGTTTTGGTCCATGTTCCAAGATCTTGAATTGTCAAATGTTTCATGATCCCACCCCACACTTAGTGATATGACCCCAATGTCTCTAGATGTTGGCGTTGTCTCTTGGAGGGTTGCCCCTGCAGACCACCCCCATCTGAGTACCCGGCTTGAAGTACAGGTCAGTCATGAAGGCCCAGGGCCAGCTCCAAGAACTCCTCCGCCAGCAAGAAACAACGTCACAGACTCCCTGCATGGGGCAGGCAGGGAGACAGTGAGTGTGGCTGATCCGGCCTCAGGTCCAGGCAGCGGCAGGTGAAGGCAGGCACAGGCAGGGTAGTTAGAGAGGTGCTGATAGTTGCCCACACGACTCTTTTAAATGAATGATTTTGGCAAGTGGTCCCTGGTGTATCCTTTAAAGGTAATGGCAGTGCCAAAATGATGGCACTGGCTGGGGTGTCCCCGGGGCAGAGAGGCAGCTCCCTGCTCCTCTCCGCCAGGACAAAGGAGGGTGACAGATGCCAGCCAAGGGGTTGATCCTGAAGGGACAAAGCTTTTCCCTACTGTTTCGGCAGAGCTCAGATAGAGGATCAGAGCCTGGAGTCAGCCTCTGTGTCTGGCATGAGGCCGGGTGAGAGGTGAGAGGCAGGAGGTTGTTCCTGAATGTCTCAGGTATCTGGCTTTCGGCTTGCCAGCCAGCCAGCCAACCAGACAGCCAGACAGCCAGCCAGACAGACAGACAGACAGCGAGGCAGACAGACAGACAGCCCCAGTCGGCTGGACACACAGGCCTGCTTCACTGCCCAGAACGGAAGCTGCTCCTGCTGTCGGAGCTACCCGGTCCCCACAGGCCTGACAGACTCAGTCTCGTAAGCGTTTCTTCCCTGGCCCCATAGGTCTCTCTCGACTCTGTCCACTGCCTCCCCGCACACTCGCGTCCCCTTAGTTTGGCTGACTGTCCTCCCCTACCTGGTACTGAAGCACTCCCTAACCGTCTCCTGTTCCCATGCTTGACCTCAGCCTTGTTTTCCGCTAGAGCTGTGATTTCCAAAGCACACAGATGTCAGTAACCACCCAGGCACATGCTGAAGTCCCTGAGCCATGCACAGGCCCCTCACACACATCCCCTCAGGGCCAGCGCGGGGGTCTCCTGCAGGTTCATGCACCTTGGAACTCTGAGTCCCGCCTGAGGAGTCTTCGGGCCTGACCTACATTCCCCTCCTCTGTTCCTGAATGCCAGGGAGCCTCCATCTGGTTCTCTGCTCTTTACTGTCACTCTGAAATCTACTCTCTGTGTCCCTGAAAACAAGGGAGAGTCTGTAAGAGGGAAGGGGCCTAACTGTTCAATCCTAGAGCCAAAGTCGGCCCTAAAGCAGGTGCTCTAATGTGTGTGACGGATGGATGGAACGAGAAGGCAACTTGGATCAAATGTTTTCCTCGAGAAACACCACCAGGTGGCGCGAGAGAGCACCAGCTTTGGGCCCCGTCTAGACTGCAGCGGCTGCCCACAAGAGGGCAGAAACGGCCCTCCCAGACTTTTGCATTCGGGCCAGGGAGGTCCCAGTTGAGGAGGGGGCGAGGACAGGAGATCCCCTGAGGAGGGGCCGCAGGGAGGATTGGGGCTCCCCCTCACTGTCTCAGAGCAGGCCCAGCTTCTCGACGCTGGCATCTCCTTGGAGCCTCGATGGTCGGTGTTGCGGCTGCCTTGGCGTCAGTGCATGGATGGAAAGCTCAGCGCCTGTTCCTGGAGCACGGGGAGAGGCTCCCGTCCTGGCTCTGTGGCTACCAACAAATTTTCCTGTCCAAGAGCTGCCAGGAAGTGTTGGGAAGGGGGAGGCTAGCGTATTCTGGGAATCCTGACAGAAATGGAAAGGCAGATGCTACTCATTAACTAGACACACATTGGCAAGAGAAAAGTCCAATTATTGGGGCGTATTTGAACGGCGCATTTAAAACACACATAGTGGAGAAAGACTAGAAACAATCCCGCTTAGCTGACAATTCTCCATCTCTGAAACCTGATTTCCCTCGGAACCGCTTAAGGGCCGCTGGGAATTCAAGAGTAGTTTTATTTGATCCCTGGGCTAGTCAGATAAGGTCAGAGCCCAGGAAGGTGCCAGGGCTGGTCTAAGATGGCCACTGACCGTCCTGCAGAGCTTCAGCAGGAAGCTGGTCCCAGGCCCTCAGCCCAGCGCTTCCACACCTGCCTTCCATATCTCTCCTTGTGCAGGAAGACCTCAGAGTAAAGCTGCTCTTCAGGAAAGAGACTCCTGGCTTGGCAGGTCCTCAAGAAACCGACCACAGACTACTATTTTAGGAGGGGCCACACCCAGCAGTGCCCAAGGGTTACTTCTTGCTCTGAACTCAGGAGTTACTTCAAACAGTCTCGGGGACCATATGGGATGCCAGGGATTGAACCCTGTTGGCTGCATGCAAGGCAAATGCTCTCAAGCTGAACTATTACTCTAGCACCAACATTGCTATTTGATCCGACAGTTCTCCCGTTTTCTGCCCCAAAGGGTACAAACACGTGCTCAGCAGACACCTAGTTCACGGCAGTGTCACTGTTGAGGCAGAGGCAGCGGCTATGTACCCTGCAGCTGCGGTGTGAACACAGCCTTGCCGCCACATGCAGGGACAGCTAAGCAGTCACAAAACAGGAAACGTGGATCGTTGCCTAAGTGGCTGAACCCCCAATTCGTCACACTCAAAAGCAGGAGCCCACACAGACAGTCACATCCTGAGTGGTCCCGTTCCTCAGAAACGCTCCCTACAGGTAATCCAGAGGGACAGAACGAAGCTGCTTACTGGAGGGGGCAGAACCGGAAGCTGGGACTCTCCCGCTTGACTGGGCCTGGCTCAATCTGGAGCTTCTCCCCAAAAGGGTCACTCTCGGTCTGGGCGAGGAGTTGTGCTGTGCTCAAAAATGCAGCCAAGTGAAGAGAAGGGATATGATAGCTGCGGACAGCGGCAAGTCCACTCCGCCTGACAACTGCGGACAGCGGTGAGTCCACTCCGCCTGACAACTGCGGACAGCGGTGAGTCCACTCCGCCTGACAACTGCGGACAGCGGTGAGTCCACTCCGCCTGACAACTGCGGACAGCGGTGAGTCCACTCCGCCTGACAACTACGGACAGTGGCAAGTCCACTCCGCCTGACAACTGCAGACAGTGAGTCCACCCGCCTGACAACGCGGACAGCGGCAAGTCCACTCCGCCTGACAACTGTGGACAGCGGCAAGTCCACTCCGCCTGAAACTGTGGACAGCGGCAAGTCCCTCCGCCGAATGGGAAGCGGGTCCACTCCGCCTGACAACTGTGGACAGCGGTGAGTCCACTCCGCCTGACAGCTGCGGACAGCGGTGAGTCCACCGCCTGACAACTGCGGACAGCGGAGTCCATCCGCCTGACAACTGCGGACGCGGCAAGTCCACTCCGCCTGCAACTGGACACGGAAGTCCACTCGGCCTGAAACTGTAGACAGAGGTGAGTCCACTCCGCCTGAAACTGCAGACAGAGGTGAGTCATCTGCCTGACGTGGAAGAGGTAGTCCACTCTACCTGAAGGCAGACGGTAAGTCACTCGCTAGTACTGGGACGGGTGGTCCTCCGCTGACGCTGCGGAAGCGGTGAGTCCACTCCGCCTGAAACGCGGACAGCGTGAGTCCATCCGCCTGACAACCGGAAGCGGCAAGTCCACTCGGCCTGAAACTGCAGACAGAGGTGAGTCCACTCTGCCTGACAACTGCGGACAGAGGTGAGTCCATCTGCCTGACAACGGTGGACAGAGGTAAGTCCACTCTACCTGACAATGGCGGACAGAGTAAGTCCACTCTGCCTGACAACGGCGGACAGAGGTAAGTCCACTCTGCCTTGTAACTGTGGACAGAGGTGAGTCCACTCTGCCTGACAACTGCAGACAGTGGTGAGTCCACTCCGCCTGACAATGGCGGACAGCGGTGAGTCCACTCTGCCTGACAACGGCGGACAGAGGTAAGTCCACTCTGCCTAGTATTGTGGACAGAGGTGAGTCCACTCCGCCTGACGCTGCGGACACGGTGAGTCCACTCCGCCTGACAACTCGGACACGTGAGTCCATCCGCCTGACAACTGCGGACAGTGGCAAGTCCACTCCGCCTGCACACGGACACGGCAAGTCCACTCGGCCTGACAACTGCAGCAAAGGTGAGTCCACTCTGCCTGACACTGCGGACAGAGGTGAGTCCATCGCCTGACAACGGTGGACAGAGGTAAGTCCACTCTACCTGCATCGCAGGTAAGTCCTCTGCCGACAATGGCGGACAGGGTAAGTCCACTCTGCCTTGAACTGTGGACAGAGGTGAGTCCCTCTGCCTGACAACTGCAGACGTGGTGAGTCCACTCCGCCTGACAATGGCAGACAGAGGTTAGTCCACTCTGCCTGACAACGGCGGACAGAGGTAAGTCCACTCTGCCTAGTAACTGTGGACAGAGGTGAGTCCACTCCGCCTGACAATTGCGACAGCGTGACTCACTCGCCTGACAACTGCGGGGTGAGTCCACTCTGCCTGGTAACTGTGGACAGAAGTGAGTCCACTTCACCTGACAACTGTGGACAGTGGTGACTCCACCCTGCCTGACAACTGCAGACAGTAGTTGAGTCCACTCCACCTTCTTCTCCCAGTCCCCGGTGTGTGGCCCAGGCGCCTCTGAGCCAGTGTTCTCGTGGCCCCTGTGACCACAGGAGAGGCCACACTGAGGATGCAGAAGGTACAGTATGGTGGGTGCAGGGCACGGATGCCGGAGGGGCTCCTCATGCCACAGCGTCCCAGGAGGCTGAGGAAAAGAGGGGGTACCTGCTATAGAGGCAGCCTGGGGGTGGGCGGGAGGGGGTGGGGTACACTGGTGGTGGGAATGGGGCACTGGTGGAGGGATGGGTGCTGGAACACTGTATTACCAAGAACCAATTATGAACACACCTTGTAATTGTATGTCTCATGGTGGTATAATAAAAAAAATTTAAAAAAAAAAAAAACTAATGGTGAGGACAGACACTATAAGCTGTGACTAATTCTGCGATAAATTCACTATTTGTGTATTACACACACATCTATGGAGAGAAACGAAAAGAAAAAGGGAACAGAGCTACCAGAATACTAAAGGTTCTGCTACGTGACAGCTTTGTAGAGTCTGAATGGCAAGTGGCCTCGAATGGCTGACAAAGGGCCCACCCAGGAAGGACCCTGGTGCCACTCGACTGTCCTGCGCAAGACCAAGTACTCGGATTCCAGGACCTCAGACTGCAGGCCAGCAGGTGGCCAAAGCCTCGTTTTCCTCCAATACCTCCAGCTCTTGCCTTCCCCAACGGACCGGGGCTGCATCAGGCACTTGGACAAGACCCGAGTCAAGTGTTCTGGATCTGCGGGCCTGCTGGGAGGCCTTAAACGCCTGTGACGGGGCCTCTGGTATTTTGGGGGGTGAGAGACTGGGAACTTTGTTGGAGTGTAGTAGCTCGGGTAAGCTCCCTGAGTTGGCGCCAGAGGGTCCCCCCCATATGGGGTGGGGGGTCTCAGGCAGGCACTGGTCTCCACAGCTTTGTATTTTTCCTCTGGAAAATGGAGGGGGAGGGAAGGGAAAAGGAGGGGAGGGAGAGTAGTCAGCATGGCCGGGGCAGTCACAGCGGGATCGGGCTGGGTCTGGGAAGGAAGCAGACAGGCCCCTGCACGTGCCAGCAGTGGCCTCGGCAAGCGGGACCCCCACGCCACAGCTCCTTTGCTGGTTTCCTTCCCAGCCTTGCTTTCTGTCCCCAGACCGGGGAGCCCCTGGGTTACTCCCACAAGCTGTGCTGGCAGACAAGCAGAGGCCCAGAGCTGGCGCAAGCTGTCGCCGGGAGGAGCTTCCTGCAGGCTGTCTGTGGCGCTGCACCGGCCGTCAATGAGTCTTAAATGACAGGGACAGAGTCAGGGACCTGCCTGGGCCTAGCACCTGCAGCGGAGCCGCCCGGGCCCTTCTCTCCCACAGGGAGTAGGACGAGCTGAGGCGCTTGTGGGCGCTGACTCCTGGCGGTAAGGCTGGGACTGTGTGTTCCACAAAAGCACTGGAGGAAAACAGCCACCCCGAAACCCGTTCCCAGCCGTCTGCCCCCAAACTCACGAGCATGTGTGCTCCCTGAGAAGAGGGTGCCCTGGTGGCTGTCGCACACCCAGGCCTCATAGCCACCCTCAGCACCATGGAGAAGGTGCTCCCAGGTCCTGGAGAGGCGGAAGAGCGTCGACGTGGAGCACTGGCTGGGAGCACTCAGGAAAGGCGGCACCACCGTGAGTTTAACTCCGGCATTTGTCAAAAGGCAGAACCAGGAAGAGAGAATAGTAGGTGTTGGGCAGAGAGGGTTTGAGGGCAGGGAGGCTGCTGGTTGCGCCATCCATGGGACCCTCTACCAGGTGCTTGGGCCTTCCCTGGTGTCCTCTGAGCCTGTCAGAAGGGTCCTGGGCAGCGAGGCCCCTCATGAGGCTGCTCCTGGGGGTGGGGCTGATGGCGAGGACCTGGGGCCAGCTGGCCCCCAAATTCCCAAGCCCGGAGAAATCACGTAGAGCAACAGCCTCACGGCACCGGGTTTAATCCGGATGTCAGGCTTGCTGAGGGCTGAGTGAAAGGTCCCGAAGAGTGTCTGGAGCTGGACTTCCACAGCGGCTCTGGGCCCTTCTCTGCGACTGTCGCTCCCTCCCCTGCCCCAAGACCACAGATGCCGGGGCTCCGCTCATGCCAAGGCTTTGCACCGGTTTATTGAGGAAAGAATCCCATGAGTCAGAGAACTGGATGCGCGTGCGCAGTGGCCCGACTCGCCCTGCCCCGTTGGCAAGACACTGTGGTACTGCGCTGGCATGGGCGACAGAGCACACGGGGCCGGGTCAGCGCCCCGCACGGTGCCCGCGACAACCTCCTGCCTTCACAGGCAAGAGAAGGGCAGCGCTAGGAGCTGGTCCTCGGCTCGCTCCCTCCAGGGTGCTTGGGCTCCACTCCTGCCCCCATTCCGCCGCCTCCATCCTTCCATTCCAGTCCCCCTAATCGGGCTTCAAGAGTTCCCCACCTAAGCCCGACCAAGTCTCCTGCTGACCTTCTGGCCTGGCTAGTCAGAATCTCGTCTGGGTCGGAACAATTCTTGCTCACTCGCCAGCCCATGTCCAGCCCCACCAGAGCAACAGAACAGACACGACACGCCTCAGTGGCCTACCCTGTGGCTGCGCATAGAAACGCTTCCCTGAGGCCTCTGCCGGCTCCCCGGGAGTCATACCGGGCCGACTGCATTCCCCAAAGCAGTCAGGAGGGCTGGCCAGGTGCCCCAGAACTCCGTCTGCCCTTTCTTTTCCGGGAATATTCTCGACTGCCAGCTTAGAGCCAGCAGCTCTGCCTGGGGGCCTCAAAGGTGTCTCCCTACAGGATCTTTACACAGTCACTCTCTCCCTTCGCTGCTTCTCTCTCTCTCTCTCTCTCTCTCAGCACTCTCTCTCTTCTCTCTCTCTCTCTCTCACTCACTCACAGTCACTCTCTCCCTTCGCTGCTTCTCTCTCTCTCTCTCTCTCTCTCTCTCTCTCTCCCTTCGCTGCTTCTCTCTCTCTGTCTCTCTCTGTCTCTCGGTCTGTCTCTCTCGGTCTGTCTCTGTCTCTCTCTCTCTCTCTGTCTCATTATCTGTTTCTGTCTCTCTGTCTCTCTCTCTGTCTCTCTCTGTCTCTCGGTCTGTCTCTGTCTCTCTGTCTCTGTCTCTCTCTGTCTCTGTCTTTTTCTCTCTGTCTCTCTCTCTCTCTGTCTCGGTCTGTCTCTGTCTCTCTCTGTCTGTCTCATTATCTGTTTCTGTCTCTCTGTCTCTCTCTGTCTCTCGGTCTGTCTCTGTCTCTCTCTCTCTGTCTCTCTCTCTCTCTCTCCCATGAAGGGCTGTGTTGTGCTGTCATGGCCCAGACAGGCTCCACGCTCAGGTCTGCGCATGGCCAGTGGCCCCCACCCCCCACCCCAGCCTGTCGCCAGGGACGACACAACTCAGCTCCCGGCCTGCTCCTGCCCTCTCATCTCCATGGCCTCTGCCATAGTCCCTCTCGCCAAGTAAGGAGGGAAGCAACAGATGCTGACCCCCAGACCGGCATCCAGGGGAGCGTTTCCTAGGAAACTGAAAATGTTTGGCAAGCAGGCAGGGAAAGGAAAGGAAAGAAGCCGAGTGCTGGAAGCTGCACCGTCGGGAGAGGCCTGGGACCATGTCCCGCTGTACCCCAGTGAGTAAATCCCACCTCGGTCTCTGTGCATCCACCTGCCCGGGCTCTCGGACCCTGGGGTACCAGGAAGGCACCGCACAGCCATGCAGATGCCAACAGCAACTGTAGGACGCAGCACTAACTGTCCCCACCAGCATATGGTGGCACCAGGCAAGGAGCCTGTGGCTGTGGGATTCCCCCCCCTCCCCCGCCCGCTGTGCCCCTCCTCCAAGGTTTCGGGAGCTCCATCTGCTGGGGCTGGCTCCCGGCCTGGCTCCCCTTTCATTGCTAGGAGGGACTGAAAGGTAGGGGGTAGGGGCTGTGTTTATCTCCTGGCGTCAAATGCCAGTTAAAGGCCTTCCAAGCTCCATCACTCAGCTTACAGAGGTGACCACGGGGTTCTGGCAGGCCTGGGGCGGGGAAGCTGACAGCTCAGGAGAGGCACACTGAGCTGAGGGCAGAGGTTAGAGGCCGGCCCCAAACTCATCTACAGGCTGATCTACAGGCTGTGCACAACTGATCTACAGGCGGGAACCTGGTCACTTGTCACAGAGGGAAAGGGAAGAGGACGGGCCTTTCCCTGACCGGCCACAGTGGCTCTGGGACCCTCAATCTACTCCACTGCGGTGGGAGTGGGGCAAAACCAAAGCCTGGCGGGTCCACACTGCAGGCTCAGGTCGACACTGTAGGCCCATGTCCACACTGCAGGTCCATGTTCACACTGCAGGCTCCCCCCCACACTGAAGGTCCATGTCCACAAGGCAGGCCCAGGTCCACACTGGCTGTGCTTGGGGGACCATATGGGATGCCGGGGATCAAACGCCGAATCAGTCGTGGTGCAAGGCAAATGCTCTCCCCGCTGTGCTATTGCTCCAGCCTCCTGCTGCCTGGCACTGGGCCCCACGGGGAGAAAGTTCCCAGCAATTAGACACTTTCCTTCCTGGCTGGAGACTGACCCTCCCCAGTCCTCTCTGAACATTAGAGGAAGCACCCGTGGGGTGCAGAAGCTCTCCCCAGGACCCTCTGGGGAGAGGCTGTGAAAAGACTTGGGTGGGGGTGGAGATGGTGGGGGGCTGCAGCCCGGACAGCACCCCTGGTCTCCTTGTGGACAGCGCTACTCCCGTTTGTGCTCACTCACCCTCCAGGGAAGGACCAAGCACACAGGCAGGAAGGAAGAACGTTCTGGAACACAGGCAACCTCCCCACAGGTTTGGGGAGGGCAGGGGGGCACAGGTGGGAGAGCAGAGAGAAACGGAAGGGCAGAAAGGAAGCTCCCAATGAAGGCCCTCAAGAGTCACAACAGCATCCACACAGGGCCAGCAGCTCTGGGAACACGTGCCTGGGGAGCTAGCACATATGGCCATAAAAACCTGTCCTCTACGTGACTGACCACAGGAACGATGCGCAGGCCGGGAGAGAGAGGTGACAGGGCAGAGCACACACCGGAACCCAGTTGGACCCTGCCCCCAGTACCCACCACATGTGAACCCCTATCACCAACTGGAAAGTAACCACATAGCATAACCAGCTGGACCCCAACTAAACCCAACAAACTGACATAATCTACAATACCCAGAAATGCAAACACCCCAAATGTCCACTGGCTGATTTAACAAAAACAAAAAACGGTGGCTGCCATTCATTCACTAAACATTTACGGTTCCCAAAAAAGGAATAAAAATATAGATCAGGGGCCGGGGGCGATAGTTCTGCGGAGAGGGCTTTTGCTTTGCATGTGGCCGACCGGGTTTGATCCCTGGCATCCCATATGGTCCCCTGAGCACCGCCAGGAGTAATTCCTGAGTGCAGAGCCAGGAGTAACCCCTGAGTATAGCCGGTGTGACCCAAAAATTATATATATATATATATATATATATATATATATATATATATATATATATATATATATATCAATGCACCAACACAAAACACAAATGAACCTTAGAAACACCCGGCAAAGGGAAGGAAGACGCCGAGACGCCTCCTGTTTGATTCCATAACTATAAGATGTTCAGGGCAGGCAAAGCCCTAGGAAGAGAAGGTGGCTTTAGTGGCCGCCAACAGTGAAGAGGCAAGTGTGACCCCTATGGGGGTGGTGGCATTAAAAATGCGCTAAGGTTTGCTGTGGTTGTCCGGCTGTGATTCAGCAAAGTGCCACTGGTTCTGCAACTTGAAGAGGTGAATTACCCGCAGCTCGATGAAAGCGATTATTTGGTACTTGAAGGAAAGTGAGAGAATGATTAAATTTATGAGTGCAGTTACAAATCTTCAAAGAAATACTTGAGTCTGCTGTGGGATCGAGCAAATGCTTGTTAAAATTTATAAGTCATGGAAAGAATCCTAAAATCTGTCAGTTGACATGAAAAGCTGAAGGAAGCATGGGGGTTTATTATTTTATTATGTTTAAGGCTGACTTAAAAAAAAGCTGGGGCCAGAGAGAGCACAGCAGGCACGGCGCTTACCTTGCGTGTGGCCAACCGGGGTCTATCCCCGGCATCCCACATGGTCCCCAGAGCCCCCGGGAGTAATTCCTGAGTGCAGAGTCAGGAGAAATCCTTGAGCATTGCTGGGTGTGTCCTAAAACAAACAAAAGGATGGGGCCAGAGAGACAGCACAGTAGGAAAAGCGTTTGCCTGGCACGCGACTGGGTCAGGTCGTGTGCCCCAGCACCCATATGGTCCCCCTGAGTGCTACCAGGAATGATCTCTGAGCACAGCCAGCTGTGGATCAAAAACAAACCAAACAGAAAAACAGACAAGAGGGTTTGTCTTCCCGTCCCCAGAGCAAGCCACGAACTCCTCCCAGCGGGCCTGGTCACTACAGAGGGTGGTGCAAAGGGGCTGCCTCTGAAGAAAGAGCCAGAGACTACAGCCCTTCAGAGCAGCTCCCACAGAAACTCCAGCCTCTCACTGAGCTCTGACAGAAACTCCAGCCTCTCACAGAGCTCCTGACAGAAACTCCAGCCTCTCAGAGCAGTTCTGACAGAAACTCCAGCCTCTCAGAGCAGCTCTGACAGAAACTCCTGCCTCTCACAGCAGCTCTAACAGAAACTCCAGCCTCACACAGCAGCTCTGACAGGCCAGAGTGCGCAGACCTCCCCTGACCTTTCTTTTTACCCAGCTTCCTCCCCTGGATGCTGACCAGGTCGCAGCCCTGCTCCTCCACGCTGCCCTCCATACACAGTGGCCAGCCATCGGAGTTCAGTCACTGTTCATGGCTCGACCGACCATCTGGACACAGCCGCTCTGCACGGCGCTCCTGTTCAGCTACCAACTCAGCGCTCTTGGGTGGGAATCCAAGCCCTCTGCACAGACTAAGGTGCTAAAACTGTCTGAAAACAACACACTGAGCTCCAGGAGGGAGAGCAGAAGGGTCCAGATTCCGGGAGGGATGCCCCAGTCAGCTCATGTGGCCGGGGAAGCGGGAGGACAGAGGCCGCTACCTTCTTCCTGGGTTTCCCAGTGTGACGTGCTGGCTTAGAGCAGACCAGGCTGAACTCGGTCATCAAAGGCAGAGACCAGGCAGGAAGGACCCAATCCAGGGTTTCAGGGACAGGTGTCCCCTGTCCCTGGGAAAGGTCTGGGAAAGGACCAGGGGCAGGAGTAATGTCTGATACTCCGTCCACCTCAGCCAGGCAGCAGTGGGCAACTGACTTCCTCTGAGACTCAGCCCCTTCTCTCAGAGAGGCACACTCACCCTTACTGGGTTACTATGGAATGAATCCACTGGATTGAACTGTTTTAGATTTTGGGGGGTGGGCACAACAAGCTGAAGTCAGGACTTACTCCTGGCTCTGAGCTCAGGGATCACTCCTGGTGGTACTCGGGAACTACACAGGACGCTGAGGATCAAATCCAGGTCGGCTGCATGAGACTCACTGTGCTACAGCCCCAGCCCTGACGTCTCTATTTTAAACCAGTTAACGGACTATTAATATGACGGCATGTAACAGGACTCTCAAAATCATTGTTCTTTGCCCTTCCCCAAGGAACAGTTGGGCAGTGGCTTGTGAAGGGGCTTTAGACAAGCTGAGCTCTGAATCTTCAAGTCCGTGCTGGGCTCCACACCCACAGTGCCCATGGCCCCACGGGGCATTGGGGCTGGGCATTTCCCACTCTCAGGGCCGCAGAACTAACTACTCTGGGAAGTGGGTCCTAGGTCCTGACCCGAAGAGCTTCGGGCTCCCGCTCCCGCCGCCCCAGGTGCCGACTTCACCGCACCCTTCTGAGGCCCTGGTATTTTTCCCACCAGTGCCCTGTGCGCAGGGCAAGGCCGCAGAAGCTAGAGCAGCCCTGAGTGGGAGGGCTCGGCGCAGTTCTTTGAGGGGACCCACTGGCCAGGGAGCCCATGGGAGAGCAGCTACAGCCAGGAAACACCTGCCAGTGGGAGAAGGGGCCGAGGAGGAGAGGAAGGAGGCACAGTGGGAGGCAGCAACTGCTCCCGGCTCCCTCCCTGGGCCTCTGCCCTGCATTTACTCCAGGCGGCTGGCTGGTAAGTACCTATAGGCCTTACCTACAGGTACCTCTGGCCTGGAGGTCTGGGAGCCAAAGCAGGGCAGTTCCAGGGCTTAGCAAAGCCTAAGGGGGGCTGTGCTGGTTCCGCAGGAGCAAAGCGGGCTCCGTCTGAAGCCTGAGCACAAACCCCACCGTGAAGACGGTCTCTGGGGCTGTGGGCTGGCGTGGTTGGTCTTATTGGAAACAAACTCACAAAGTCAGATCTGAAGTCTCAAACCCCACAGCAAGAGGCTGGACTCCACAGGGCAGAGCAGGGCAGGGGGCAGCCGTCTCTGCTTCTCTGCAGGGGACCATCTCAGCCCCACCGGAGAAGCTGGTCCAGCAGGGGGCTGCCGCTCACCTCCTAGGATATAATCCATGGCAATGGAATTCCCGGGATGTAATAAAACCAACAGCTCCAAGGCTGCAAAAGTCCATTTTGCAGAAACAGGAACTAAGGCCAGAGCCAAGAGACCCAGGGAAGGTTGGAACCCCTCCAGGAGAAGCAGAAGCAAAGGATAGAAAAGGAAGTTCAAAGAAGACCATCCTCCACTCCCAACACTACCCCCCTGGGCAACACCTCAGCAACAGACTTTTACCTAGATAGAAGCCCCTGGGGTAGGGAGGGGGCACGCACATAAACTGCTTGAGCCCAGGTCCCCTCTCTTATGTATTCTTTCTCTCTCTCTCAAACACACACACACACACACACACACACACACACACACACACACACTTTCTCTCCTCCTTCCTAGAAGCCTCCAAATAAAATCTGTTTTACTTCATTGCTCATCTCCTCCTGAAGTTCTTCAGAGAGGCAAAGACTAGAATCTGCAAGGTCCGGGTGAGGCTGAGCCTTCCCAGTGGGTCCTGAGGCGGCGAAGCCTCAAGCCACCCGTGGGGGTGGGCCTACCTACATCACTCCCGTGCGCTCAGGGCAGGGGCGATCTGCAGCCCCATGGCCCCACCCTGGCTCCAGCCCACCCTGAGCCCAGCGGAGTCCCTGTTTCTCCTGCTAGGCAGGGTGGAGCGTGCATTGAGCTGCAAGGCCCAGGGGGTCAAGGTAAGGCCCGGAGGAGTAGGTGCTGTCTCTGCCTGGCCCCGGAAGTTAGGGGTCAGCCCATGCGGCAGCACAGTGGAGAGGGAGCGGCCAGGAGCACCTCCCTGCTAGGGCCAGGGACAGCTCCAGAAGGCAGCAGCTGGGAACAAAAGGACAGAGAAGACACGGAGCCCAGGAGGCCAGAGGGGCCCGCCAGGCTCTCAGAGGCTTCCAGACCAAGAATCCAAAGCAGGTTCACACTTGGAAGCTCACTCAAGGCTGGCCCAGAAACAACCATGGAACCAGCCTTCCCTGAAATTCTGTAACCCCCCACACCCAAAGGGCCAGCTGGGGCAGGGGGTCCCGGGCTGGCACACTGGGGCTGGAATTCAGGTGCTGGGCCTTGCTTACAGGTGGATTTTGAGCACCTGCCTGACTTTTCTGACCATGGGTCGCTTCTCAAGGTCACTGTCAGGAGGGTCCTCAGGGCACTCGTGTGCCAGCTCAGACAGTGCCCAGTGGGAACCCGGCGCACCTACACCCCCGAACCTCAAGTCCCTGTACCCACATTCCTTGCCCTCTGTTCCTCCTCTCTTTTTAAAGGTTTCCCTTTAAGAAACCACTTTAACCCACTTTAGGGAAATTGCTTATTGACCACACGATGCCAATGCTTAGACGCTCAGCCCAGCACAGGGTCACCGCACTCAGAGTCACAGCAGCCCGGGGCAGGGGCTTACTGGCCTGCCAACACTCAGGGGTGCAGTCTGTGGCAGGGGTCCAACCTGTGGCCTGAAGACTGAGCTGAGCACCTGCCACGCCTCTGAGTTACCACCCAAGGATGCCGCTTTGCAGTCGGGCCAGCACGTCCCTGAATAAAGGCCTTCTCTGTGTTGTCAATATCGTCCTGTTATAATGACGATGAGAAAAATAATTGATCCTGGCTGACTTTGATGAAAGCTGACGCTGTGGGGTCAAGGGGAGGGGTCTCCCTGTGACACACAAGAGTGGGGCCCTGCCACAACCCCACTTGGCACACTGGGGTTCAGCAGCAGCAGCAATGAGCCCCTCAAAAATCCAAGGCTTATGGATTTCCCAGGTGACCCCCAAAGCCTGGCGCTGTTCTGAGTAAGTTGTAGCTTAAAAGGACGCACCAGTAAGCCGGGAGCTTGCCTTGCATGTGGTCCCAGTTGGGTTTGATTCCTGGTACCCTATATGGCCCTCTGAGCTCACCAGGAGTGATCCCTGAGCACAGAGCCAGGAGTCTGAGCACTGCCAGGTGTGGCCCCAAAACAAAACAACAAAACAAAGTTTTAAAGGAATAAAAAGGGTCCACTAAAAGTGACCTCAGAGCTGCCAGGCTCAGACTGCCTTGAGTCCTCACAGGGAGATGGTAAACCAGGACCCAGAGGGCCTTAGGAAACAGGCCCAAGGCCAGCGGAAGTGAACTGTGGGGTTCGGCCCCAGCGCTGTGTCTCTGCCCTGCACTGTACAACTTCCAATCCCTCCATCCCACCAGCTCCAGAGCACACGGCAGCCGGAGGACACAAGCCGGAGATGCCCCCACAGGACAAGCAGAGCCTCCCCAGGCCTGCACGGTGGCACAGGGCTGCTGGCTGTAACCTGCGGTCAGTGTCTCGCCTCCCTGCGTGCCCTCCCTCGCCACCTCTGGCCTGAGATGAAAACACGAGTTGTTGGAACAGCAGGAAATTTGCCCCTGGGGACCCACAAGGGCATGGCCCAGGGGACAGCTTCAGCTGTCCATCTGCTGGGCCAAGGCCCCGCCCGAGGGAGGGGGTTCTTGGACTGCCCATTTGCCGGGCTGCCCATTTGCCAAGGCTGTTGCTCAGGAGACTCCGATTTGTGGAGGTCAGGCTAGAAGGGGCAGGATAGATGCTCCCAATTTTTCAGTGGAGGGGACGGACATCAGCACGAAGGCGACAGCAGGGGAGAAGGACCCTCAGTTCCCCACCCGCAAGTCCTCGTGTCCTGATGGGGAAGATGCCGCATTCTGTGGCCCTCTCTGGAGAAGATGCGGGACAGCTCCCCTCCCACCACCCAGGGACCCCTACTGTCCCCCCCACTCACCTTCTCTACCTCATTCAGCCTCTTCTTGGTGACCCCAGACCAGGCTCCTTGCCAGCCTGCCGTGGGAAGGAAGGTTCCAGAGCTCCAAGCTGCACATAAGTCAATCAGCCTGTGTGAGAGAAACACATAGAACCCGGGTCACATGGGAAGAGGCAGGTCAAGGGGTCACATTGGGAAAAGGCAAGGGTCACCACTGGGACCACCCCGGGGACGCCACCTGCAGGTTCACTACCAGCACCCCTGGGGATCCCACCTCCAGGTTCACCACCTGCACCCCCAGGGGGCGCCACCTCCTTCCATTTGGAGAGTGTACCCCAGCTGGTGGCATATTTGTCCAAAGGTCCAAGCACACAGGGAGATCTGGGGTGGACTCTGCCAGGGGCTTTGCCACTGGAGGTGGATTAAGGTCCCCTCCCCTGGGGTCATCAGCAGGGCCCAGTCTCAGACCTAACTGCTGACTTGGACTAATTCTTCCCCTAAAGACGTGGAGCTACAATCTGAAGAATCAACTCCTACACCCAAGGGAGAATGTACCTAAAATAATTTCATTAATTTTCTAAAGTTACTTAAGAGAAAAATGAAACCAGGTTCACCAGAAGTAAAGCTATGACACACTGAAAGAGATTTAATTTGGGGGTCAGGGTCTTGATTTATTCCAGTTCTGACCTGTTATGCATTCCAAGGGGTCACGTACCCCATAGGTTCAGATTCTTCCTCTGTGAAACGGGGACAAGGGGACAGGAAGTGGGTCAGAGCACTGGACCCTGAGCATGCTGCAAGGACAAGCCCTAGGTCCATGCTACTGGGAGATCCCCCAACCTTTTCCGTACAAATGATGGCGCTCACTGGGCCACTTGCTTCAACATTAAAATGTGCCCACAGGAAACAGGAACGTTTCCCCTTGTCGAGGAGAATGTGGCAATGTCCATCACAGGAAGTCTGCACTGAGCTTCGACCTATTCTAGGCATTTATCTCGAAGAGATTTGATATCCCAACTTATATGACTACCTTCACAATTACTGTGAGGTGAAAGTGGTGTCGGGAAAATTGTTATTATTTGTGTAAGAAAGGAGTGGGGCCAGAGCAATAGTCCAGAGGGTAGGGCGTTTGTCTTGCATGCGGCTGACCTGGGTTCGATCCCTGGCATCCCATATGGTCCCCAAGTACCACCAGAAGTGCAGAGCCAGGAGTAACCCCTGAGCATTGCCATGTGTAAGCAGAAAGAAAGAAAGAAAGAAAGAAAGAAAGAAAGAAAGAAAGAAAGAAAGAAAGAAAGAAAGAAAGAAAGAAAGAAAGAAAAGAAAGAAGGAAGGAAGGAAAGGAAGGAAGGAAGGAAGGAAGGAAGGAAGGGAAGGAAGGAAGGAAGGAAGGAAGGAAGGAAGGAAGGAAGGAAGGAAGGAAGAAAAAGGAAGGAAGGGAGGGAGGAAGGAAGGAAGGAGAGAAGGAAGGAAGGAGGAAAGGAAGGGAGGGAGGAAGGAAGGAAGGAGAGAAGGAAGGAAGGAAGAAAAAGGAAGGAAGGGAGGGAGGAGGGAGGGAGGAAGGAGAAGGAGAGAAGGAAGGAAGGAAGGAGGGAAGGAAGGAAGGAAAGAAGGGGAGGGAGGCAGGCAGGCAGGCAGGAGGAGCGGTGCATAAATATGTATCTGCATATATTTCAAATTGAAAGGGCAAAATAGAAAAATTAGGAAAAATGCCAGGATAATCTTTAAGAGGACCACAAGAGGGGGAAGGTGGAAAAAGTGCAGGGAAAGAAATGCCACATAATTACGGAGGTGGTTCCGGGCATCGAACCCAGGAGCTACAGTTCTGCCCCACCCCTGACCCCAGAAGCTACACTTGTTTGGTGGATTTGCTTCAGAACATGCGAATATCTGATAAAAGACATAACTATAGTAATGAAGCATGTTGGGGTTTTGGGGTTTTGTTTTTGAGTCACACCCAGTGATGCTCAGGGCTTACTCCCTGGCTCGCACTCAGGAATCACTCCTGGCGGTGCTGGGGGACCTTATGGGATGCCGGGGATTGAACCTAGGTCGGCCACGGGCAAGACAAGCACGTTAGCAGCTGTATGATCACTCTGGACCCGGAATATGTATCTGTCTTTTAGGGTGTTCTACACCTGGCAGTGCCCACAGCCTACTCTTGGCTCCGCCCTTGGTAATCACTTCTGTGGCGCTTGGGGGACCAGATGTGCTGCCAGGGGGTAGAAGTGGGGAGTAGCAAGCGAGCAAGGCGACAACCCTGCACTGTGTCTCCAGAGCCCAAATCTGGGATTTTAAAGAGACCTGTAAAATGAAAATAAAATGTAAGTGTGAGCATTACATGTACAGGTGGAGACAGCGGACCCCAGAAATCCGCGTCTCCTCCACTAGAAACGAGCTGCTTCTCCTTCCTCCCCACCTCATCTGAACCCTAAACTATTCAATGAGGATATTAACGGTACTATGATACAATTTTTATTCTTTTATTGGCTTGTGGGCCACAACTGAAAGGTTAGGAAGGTACTGCCAACTCAGTGCTCAGGGATGGCGCCCGCAGTGCTGGGGGAACCGTCCTGTGCTGGGGACTGGACCAGAACACATGCACAGCTGCTGCCTGGGGAGGATCTCCCAGGCCTTTATTCCTGCCCTCCCTTTCCCCTTCCTTTCCCTTCTCCTTCCTTCTCACCCCTCTCTCCTTCCCTTCCCTTTCCCCCTTCCCCTTCTTCCTTCCTCCCTCTCATCCCCTTCCTCCCACCCACCTTCCCTCGATTCTTTCCTTCCTTCCTTCCTTCCTTCCTTCCTTCCTTCCTTCCTTCCTTCCTTCCTTCCTTCCTTCCTTCCTTCCTCCCTCCCTCCTCCCTCCCTCCCCTCCCTTCCTCCCTCCTTCCCTCCTCCTTTCTTTCCTTCTCCCATCCTCTCTCCCTTTCCTCCCTCCCCTCCTTCCCTCCCTCTGCCCTCCTTCCTCCCACCTTCCCTCCCTCGATTCCTTCCTTCCTTCCTTCCTTCCTTCCTTCCTTCCTTCCTTCCTTCCTTCCTTCCTTCCTTCCTTCCTTCCTTCCTTCCTTCCTCCTTCCTTCCTTCCTTCCTTCCTTCCTGCCTGCCTGCCTGCCTGCCTGCCTGCCTGCCTGCCTGCCTGCCTGCCTGCCTGCCTGCCTGCCTGCCTTCCTTCCTTCCTTCCCTCCCTCCTCCTTTCTTTCCTTCTCCCATCCTCTCTCCTTCCCCTCCCTCTGCCCTCCCTCCCTTCCTTCTGATAGTGTCACATGACAAGTTGAGCCCAGTTGACAGAGGTACTTCCCTCAAAGGTCTATTCACAGATTGCCCTTCCCGGCTACAGACTCTGAGCAGGCCCGCTGCAACTCTGACTTTCCCCCAGTCCTTTTCGGCAGCTCTGATCTGTCACCGCCTGTTTCTGACGAGCAGCCACTTTCCCCGCGTCCTGGCTACGTCCATCTAGGCTCAGGGAACAAACGCTATTTCTCCAGGTTCTTACTTTGACAATAAGCAAGTTATTTTATTTCCTTCCCTAATGGAATCCCTTCATATCGGATGAAACTCAAACCCACAAAAGAATGAAATGTCCAGAGGTTACAAGCCAGGCCAGGTCCTAGCCCTGGGTCCTAGCCACTGCATCAGACTTCTGAGAGTCCCAGAAACACCAACCAAAGGTTTCTGTCTGTGAACTATGATTTACACATATCGGAAGGTGCCATATATTCCCTCATTTGCTCTTTCCAGTTAACAAATGTCTTAGTATTTCTCTGTGCAAATATGCCTATTGCTTTTAGCAACTTCCTAAGATTTTATTATGTGAACATTTAAAGTCTCACTGCCCTTTGGACAGACATTTAGAATGTTCAGTATCACTTGATGTGGAAAATCACTGAACACGTGGCTTTAGAGAAAGGTGACGCCACACTTACAGGACTATTCGTATGGATTCTTGGATGCAGGATGCCTGGGCCTCAGCCTGAGACATGTGGTCATGCTCTGCCTGGTCGGGGTGCTTGCCCCCAGGAGACCAGTGTGAGAGACTCCACCCGTGGGGGCCGGTTGCTGACTTGGACCCTTAACCATATGACGTCCAGAAAGTAATGGCTCTCTGTGGGTGTCTTTTTCAGACAAGGCTGAACATTTTCTTTCCTTATGACTTGTTCCTAGTCTCTGTTCATGTGGTTAGTTTAGTGCCATCTCCCAAGGCCATTCCCTTAAAGGATTTACCTTTGACCCTAGGGGCTCAGGCGGGGCTCCAGGAACCATATGAGGTGCTGGGGGGGGGTCGAACCCATGTCAGCTGCGTGCAAGGCCAGCTCTCTACCTACTGTGCTCTCTCTCAGGCCCCCTGTCCCCAAATGGCATTTATAAATGCCGTATGGTTCCTGGAGTGCCCGCCCTGTGTGAGGGATGAGAGCGGGTGCCTGCCCTGTGTGAGGATGAGAGCGGCTGTTAAAGCTTTGGGGACAGGGGGCCGGAGAGAGAGCACAGTAGGTAGAGAGCTGGCCTTGCACGCAGCTGACATGGGTTCGACCCCCCCAGCACCTCGTATGGTTCCTGGAGCCCCCCGCCAGGAGTGATCCCGGAGCTCTGAGCCAGGAATAAATAAGCCCTGAGCACCGCCAATGTAGCCAAAAATATGAAAAACCAAAAAAGAAAAGTCAGTTTTATCACAGACTAAGTTCTCCATGTGTTTGGGCCTGTTTCTTGGTTTCCTTTGCTATTCATCAGCTTATCTCTTCATATGTTGGTGCAACATATTAATTAATGTACTTTAATAATTGATTTAATTTAAAAAATTTCCAGTGGCTCATTTTTTCCCACATGGACTCTGAAATTATATTCTTAAGGTTTAAAAGCATAGCAGGTATGTTCCTGTAGCAAGCCGATGCCCCTGGCTCTACTGGCATTAGACAGGACATATGGAGATATTACTGGTGCCCGCTCTAGCAAATAGATGATCAACGGGAAAGATAGTGATCGTGATAGTGAAGGTTTAAAAAACTCAGATGATATACTTCAGAAACATTAAATTATAAATTAACTTAAAATTGACATATTTATATGATGAGTCTCAGAAGCGACACGATTTTTAATTTCAACTAAAATATTTTAATATTCAATTACGTTGGCATCTTTCAATTACATTTGGAAATCTTATACAGATGGCATACGGTTTTTGTTACATTACTGTGCATTAATCTTCCACTATACTATGGTAAGCTTGTTTGCATATTAATTTTAAATTCCACTACTTTACATTTAAATTCCACCATCTTGCATTTGATTTCACTAAATAATTCACAGCTCAAAGGAAGTGAAAAAAGTTTGAGGGGCCAAGGGCTAATAACAGTGGGTATGGTGTTCGCAGCCAAATCAGGTTTGATCCCTGGCACTACAGATAATCTCCCGAGCACTTCCAGGCGTGCTCCCTGAGTACAGAGAAAGGGAGTAAGCCCTAAGCACAGCCTGTGCGGTCCAAAAATGGAATGAATAATAAATGATACACTGGGCCTGAGGTGTGTGGCTCTGGGACGGTGTATGAGCTGACAGAGCCCAGGGCTTCTATGAGTGAGGTCCTGGGTGACAGCATGTGTGCCCCAGACTCCCAGCGTTGCTGAAAGTGGCTCCCACAAAAACTATATTGACAAGACAAATAAAAAAACACATTCACCAGATGGCAACCAGAAGTGAAGGGAGAGGGGGTGAGTGAGTAAAGCCTGTGGTGGTGGACGAGACTCTCTGAGGTGAAGGGGTAAAGTCTGTGGTGGTGGGTGCCCGCCCTGTGTGAG
>JAJIBD010007541.1:0-28271 GCA_021461705.1 Cryptotis parvus | reverse complement strand
CGATCTTGGAATACCCAATCCAGTTTGTGCTCTTCCAGAGGGCTGGAGAGATAGGTAGTGCATCCCCTGCTTTCCTTACATGTGGTCTAACCCTGGTATCTCATATGATCCCCCAAGCCTGCCAGTAATAATCCCTGAGCACAGAGCCGGGAGTAAGTCCTAAGTATAGCCAGGAGTGAACCATCTCCCACACCCAAAAAATGGGGGGAAAAGTTCTAACAATAGACTAGCAGATAAGAAAACTAGCCATTTCTAAATTCTCGCTGTTCAACTTTGCTTTGGGTGTTAGGCTGTGGCTCTGTGTTGAACACAATTGGGGAGGTTGAAATGGACGAAGCATCATGGACGGCAAAGATCTGGTCGGCAGGAGCCGTGGTCTGCCGCGGCGCTGCATCGCTAACCCCATCAGGCTGGCCCGGCTGGTGATGGAGAAGGTACCAGTCTTCCTCCCTGAGCATCACACCGCTCTGCTTTGGTGGCGGGAAACAAGAGGCCTGACTGTCGGGAGCACTTGAGGCACTGTCCTAAATTAGGCAGCAGAGCAGAAGTGATGTTATTTAGTTTTCTAAGCCGGGATTGTTACTCTCCTGACGGTATAATGTGACTAGCGAGAGACGGAGAGACAGTACAGGGAAAGTACTTGCCTTGTACGGAGACTACTCTTCCATCCCCGCACCACATCTGTCCCCAAGCCCCCACCAGGACTGGATCCCTGAGCACAGAGCTAGGGGGGTGACTGATCCCTGAGCATCGCTGGATGTGGCCCCAAAGCAAAAAACAAAACAAAAACCACAGCTTCACTTTTTAGGGGCAGCGAGATAGAACGGCAGGTAAGATACTTGCTTTGCATAGGGCAGACCCAGGTTTGATCCTCAGTTCTATAAATGGTCCCCGAAGCACTGCCAGGAGTAAACTTGAGTAACCCTGGACACTAGAGGTATGGCCCAGAAACAGCAGAAAAAGAGAGATTAAAAAATCACTGTATCACTGTCTCTCCCATTGTTCATCGACTTGCTCGAGTGGGTACCAGTGACATCTCCATACGTCCTGTCACAAGCAAGTTTAACCCAAGGGCATCTGCTTGCTCCAGGGACAGGAAGAGCCTCAAACCATTCTTCAGGTCAGGGACTTGAGGTCCATAATTGTTACTAGTTTTTGGCATAACAAATAAATAAAATAAATAACAAATAAAACACACACACATATGTGAGAATACAGCAAAAACGCTGCGGCTTGCCTTGAATGCAGCCAACCCAGGTTTGATCCCTGACACTTCATAAAAATTTTCTGAGCAACACCAGGAGTGATCCTGAGCACAGAGCCTGGAGTAAGCCCTGAGTATCACTGGCCCAAAAACTAAAAAAAATAAAATAAACCTAATAGAATGACTACACTCATTTGTGGTATATAAAACAAAGTATCACTGTCTTCCCGCTCATCATCGATTGGCTGAGTGGGCACCAGTAACATCTCCTTATGTCCTGTCTCATGCTAGTAGAGCCCAAGGGCATCTGCTTGCTCCAGGAACATAAAGAGCCTCAGACCATTCCATCAGGTCATGGGAATGAGGTCTATATTGTTACTGGTATCTGGCATATCAAATCCGACACGGGTAGCTTGCCAGGTCTGCCGTGTAGATAAAAACAAAGTATGAGACTAATATCCAGAGAAAACACGGGTCAGGAGAACGGGGCCAGGACTGGAAGCTTGTCACAAGTATGTGGAGTGGGCAGCTGGGACAGAGAAGGGACCAGGATGACAGTGACGGTGGAGATGGTCACTCTGACAGGAACTGAGTGCTGAGAGGAGGGAAAGGGAGCTGCAAGATGACCTTTCAGCATCTGTATTGCAAACCACAGTGCCCAAAGGAGGAGGGGAGGGGGAGAAAGAAAGGGAGGGAGGGAGAGAGGGGATGCTGGGGGTGGGCGAAGGACCTGGCTGGCGTTGAGACGCTTCCTGACTGAATCCCAACCATGGACAATCATGTAACTATCTGACAGTGATTCAGTTAATTAGTAAATGAACGCGTTTCCCCCCCGCTGCAGACGTCTCATTGCTTTCTGACTGACCACGGCGCGGCAAGATTTGCAGCCTCCATGGGGATCCAGCAGGTTCCAAAGGAATATCTGGTGACAGAGAGAAACCTGAGACACCTGGAAAGAGAGAAACAGGGCGGCCAGAGGACAGACTGCCAAAGTGAGTCACCCCCACCACATTCCAGAAGGCACCAAGTGTGCGGTTTGACGGGTTTGACTGTGTCCGTTTCTCAGATAAGCTAGATCTGACGTGGTCGGCTCATTTCTGGGCAAAATACACACGATTTGTATTATTACTGGGTTGTTGCTGTTATTGTTGTGGTTTTTTTTTGCTTTTGGGGTTGCACCTGGTGATGCTCAGGGGTTGCTCCTGGATCTACACTCAGGAATTACTCCTGGCGGTGCCGGAAGACCATCTGGGGTGCCGGGATCACACCCAGGTGGGCCATGGGCAAGGTAAATGCCCTCCCTGCTATACCATCGCCCGGCCCTAATTCGGACTCATTTAAATAGGACAAACTAGAGACCAGAGCTTTGCACATGCTCCCCAAGTCCCACACCAGAAGTGATCCCTGAGTACAAAGCCTGAGTAAGCCTTGAGTACTGCCAGATGCCAGTACTCAAAAATAATAATGAGGCAAAACTGCTCTTAGTGGTTCTCAAAGGTAACTTCGATTTTTGCTTCCATGAATAGTATAACTCACAGCTAACAGGCTGTCAGGTGACTCTGAGGCTCCTTCCCACCATGATTTAATTGGAGAATGGTTTATGTAAGCGCCTGATCCGATGCTTCTTCATTGGTTTGTTACGTTAACCCAAACAAGGTCTGAGATCCGGTGTTGCCTAATGAGTCGGTTTACGCAACAGTCACACAGAGAAACCAGCTACAGCTCTTAGAGTTTGAATTAATCCTTGCTCTGAGTGACATTTCTTGTTACAGATTTCAAAAGTCTAAATAAAACTCCCTGAGCTGGGGCCAGAGAGAGTGCACAACTGTTAGGGCATATGTCTTGCACAGGGCCTGCCCAGGTTGGATCCTCGGTATCCCATATGGTCCCCCGAGCACCGCCAGGAGTAATTCCTGAGTGCAGAGCCAGGAGTAACCCCTGAGCATTGCTGTGTGACCCAAAAAAAAAAAGTCCCTGATTTAAAGCAAAGTTTGAAAAACTAAAATTTGAACATGGCCTAGGAATTTAGGAGAAATGGAATTCGGCTTGTACTAGGACTCACTGAGGGGCTTTTCCAAACAGACGCTGCCTTGTATCTTCCCGGAGAATCGCGAAGGGGCCGGAGAATATTGCAGTGGATAGGACACATGCCTTGCATGAGGCCAACCTGGGTTTGATCCCTGGCATCCCATATGGTCACCCAAGCACCACCAAGAGCACCGCCAGGAGGATTTCCTGAATGCAGAGCCAGGAGTAGCCCCTGAGTATCACTGGGTGTGACCCAGAAAACCCCCAAAAAAAAAAAAAAAGAATCCAGATGTTTCTGTGTTCATTCACAGCTTGGTGGTAGAATCTATTTCAGGTGGGAACCTTTAGACTGGAGCCAACAGCAGTCTGAGACCATCAAGAGGCAAGATTTGCCCAGAATTGGACCAGCTGGCTGACACGCAGCAGCCGGCCAGGTGACAGATCAGACAGAGTAGGAACATGTTTAAAGTAAGGAAGTTGAGTTCTGCTATGAAGAGCTTGGTGAAGATCCTCGAAGAGCAAATCATGAAACTAATTTTGAATTTACACAACTCCGCCAGTAATTTTATATGAAGTCATTGCTATTGATCAGCTGAGAGAGCTAGAAACTTACCTGGGCCCTTTCACCTTTAAGGGATGACTGAGATGCTATGTGTAGAGAAGCTAAACTCAGGAGGTGGAATATGCAAGAACCATGGCGCCAGAATGGGGCCAGAGAGATAGTCCAGTGGGTAAGGCCTTTCCTTGCTCATCGCTGGCCCAGGTTCAGTCCCTGACACCACGTGATTGTCCCTTGGAGAGTCACCTGAGCTAACCCTGGCACAGAGCTAAGAGTAATCCCTGAGCAAAACTGAGTGTGGCCCAAACTCCCCTCTCCCCCAAACAAAGGGAAACACAAAGATTGGACTAACTTTAAGAAGAACATTCATGGTCGGCCGCTTCAAATCAACCTTTATGAGGGTTTTCTGTTCTATTAGATTAAAGTATAATTTGAAGAAATTGCAACAAAATTGAACAACAATATTGCTTTTTTTGAGGGTTTGTTTTATTAACGCCTCATTGAAAACTTGAAAGAATGTGAATATTCTGCACAGATCTAAATACTACTTAAGAAATGATGAAAATGAACTAGAATAACTGATTGTAATTGATATGATTAGATTAAATAGTAATATCTTCTGTATAATGGTCTATCATATGTAACCCTGTATATAACAGAATTTGAGTACGGTGATGAAAAATCACCATTCTTTTCCAAATGTGTTTCTTTAATAGTAACAACTCTGATCACCCTGTCTCAGCAGAATGAAGCGCCTCCAAATTAAAATTAGCTTAAAACTCTAAAACTTAAAATTAGCTTAAAACTCTAATATAATAAGAATTATATTAGGTGAGCGATAGCCCAGCGGGTAGGGCTCTTGCCTTGCATGCAGCTGACCTGGGTTCGATCCTCGGTATCCCATACGGTCCCCGAGTACCGCCAGGAGTGATTCCTGAGTGCAGAGCCAGGAGTAACCCCTGAGCATTGCCGGGTGTGACCCAAAAAGCAAAAATAAAATAAAATAAGAATTATGTTGATTCAAGAATGGTTGCCTTTTGGTGACTGGAAGGATAGTCCAGTGGGTAGGCACTTGCCTTGCACACAACCAACCCGAGTTCAATCCCCTGCATCCCATATGGTTCACTGAGCACTGCCAGGAGTAATTCCTGAATGCAGAGCCAGAAGTAACCCCTGAGCTGCTGCCAGGTACAGCCCCCAACCCCTAACAAAAAAACTAGCAAACAAAAAAGGTTGACTTTTGGCATCTTGTGTCAAAAAATTTTCTTGAATGCAGCCTATCTTAGTACAGTCCCTGGCCCCTTCTATGGTTCCCAAGCCCCGCCTCGAATGATTCCTGAGCACACACTCTAATACCTCTTGAGCTCTGTGCTTTGAGTCAGAAGCTTTGTGTATATTCCCAGGAGTGTTTCAAAAAACCCAAAAGAAAACAGCCACCCAGGCCATTTGGGTTAAAGCACACTCCGACTCATTTGCAGTTTTCAAACCAAAGATTTGCAAAGATATTGTGGGAATCTTAAGTTTGCTACCCCATCTAATTGGATGTTATTTAATAAAAGGAAGAGGTTAAAAGATTTCTGTTACATATGAGAGAGACTATCACAGGCCGGATCATCGACACCCACCCTGCAGCAATTTTTTTTTTTCAATCCGCCCAGGTATGCTGAACCAGAGACTCTCAGACATGGGGCAGAGCTGCTCTTTGCTCTCCCTGTGCCCAGCTGCTCATGAGGCGCCCAGGAGTAATGACAGGTTCTAGCCCTAGCCTGCCACCCCACAACAAGCCAGACGACCCCCCCTTAACTCCATGGGGGCCGCCATCTTCCACATCCGTACTTCCCTCTCGTAATAATTCCACCCAGCAGACCAGACTATTATACCCGGCTCATGCGGCCGCTAGCAGCCGGGCGGTTCATCAATAAATGCTTTATTCAGAGGTAACTACAAGAGTATGCCACCCACATGGCAAGCCTGGCAAGTTGTTCGTGGTCGTATTTGGTATGCCAAATACCAGTAACATTTATATTAGGTCATTCCCATGGCCTAATATAATGGTTTGAGGCTCTTTATGTTCCTGGAGCAAGCGGATGCCTTTGGGTTCTACTAGCATGAGACAGGTCATATGGAGATATTACTGGTGCCCGCTCTAGCAAATAGGATGATGAACGGAAAATAGTGATAGTGATAGTGTCAAAAATGCATGTTGTGGCATGTTGGTTATAAAGGACATGGCCGGGCTACCTGCAGTATCCTGTGTTAGAATGCATGTCGTGGATATGTGGATGACAAGCACATGGTCTGTGCTACCTGCAGTATCCTGTGTCGAGAATGCATGCTGTGATATGTGGATGACAAGCACATGGTCTGTGCTACCTGCAGTATCCTGTGTTAGAATGCATGCCGTGATATGTGGATGACAAGCACATGGTCTGTGCTACCTGCAGTATCCTGAGTCGAGAATGCATGCCATGATATGTGGATGACAAGCACATGGTCTGTGCTACCTGCAGTATCCTGTGTTAGAATGCATGCCATGATATGTGGATGACAAGCACATGGTCTGTGCTACCTGCAGTATCCTGTGTTAGAATGCATGCCATGATATGTGGATGACAGAAACATGGTCGGTGCTACCTGACATGAAGACAAGGAAAGTGAATGATGTGAAGTCCAGCTGTAATTATTTATGGGGGCCAGAGGGACAGGAGAGAAGTGAAAGCCTCTCCCAGGTTCGATGCCCCACATAGAGTTCCCTGAGTACTGCTAAGGGTCCTGAGCATAGAACTAGGAGCAGCCTCTGAGCCCACAACTGAGGTGTGGCCCCACAACTTAGGTTGGGTGCGTGTGAGTTCTCATCCTCCAGCCATGAGGGACGTGGTGTGTCCAGGGTGATGAAACCTTCTCTGCCGCGAGTGTGCCTGAATTTTTAGTCCTAGGAGCCCTCTGCTCTACTGTCCATTCCAAGACACTCGTCACGGAAAGGTGAGGGAAATGTTTGTAAATGGGGTCATGGGCAGGGTGTTGGCGATGACTGGGGACTGGGCAAACCGCCTCAGCTGCAGGAAGGAGGATGGGAGCGTTGTGTTCACTGCCTGTAAACAGGCTTCACCACTCCTTGTGTGTTTGTGGGTCATTCTCTTCCATGAATTTACCTACTTTTGTCAGATTTTTTCTCTAATTGTTTTTAATCTTCCTGTCAGTCCTTTAACTACTACCAATCTGGGGTGTGTGTGTGTGTGTGTGTGTGTGTGTGTGTGTGGAACAATGGTACAATGGTATGTTGGGCAGGGCATTTGCCTTGCATGTGGCTGACCCGGATTCAATCCCAGCATCCCATGTGGTCCCCCGAGCACCGCCAAGAGTAATTCAGAGTGCAGAGCCAGAAGTAACCCCTGAGCATTGCCAGGTGTGACCCAAAAGAGCAAAAAAAAACCCAGATAAATAAAAATAGACAAATGGCATCATGTAGGGGCAGAGACACAGGAGGGAAGGCATTTGCATGCGACTGAAGCCACAGTGGTCCTGATTCCAGTCCCCGGCACTCACAAGGGTCCCCTTAGCACAGAGCCAGGAATAGCCCTTGAGCACTGCTGGGTGTGGCCCAGAACGCTTCAAAACAACTGCAGCCAGGTAGTATTCTCGGGGGTGAGGGGGTCCTTTCACTTCTGAGTTTCGTTCACCTGTCACATGCCGCAGTGTCCTTGGACCATTTCACAGCTACGTCCCCTGCCTATGGCCCTTCATGCTTTCAGTTTGCTGTTATTCCAAATAGTACCACTGGTAGGCAGTGTTGGGTTTGGTTTCCTTTGGTTTGCTGAACCTGCCTCCGGAAATGCCGGCGTGTAATTATTGGTTTTTCTAAGGGCGTAGGGGAGTGCCAGTTTACATTTTCCGCAGCAAGGAGGAAGAATTCCATTGCTGCACAGACTGGCCGGCAATATGCTTGGTATCAATCTTTTTCTCGTACAGCATGCTGCTGGGTGCTGTAATGACATGAACGATTATTTGGGGGGGGGTGGTTTGTTTTATTTAGGGGCCACACCCAGCAGTGCTCAGGGCTTGCTCCTGGCTCGGCAGGAATCACTCCTGGCGGTGCGTGGGGGGACCATAGGAGAAGCCAGGGGATTGAACCCAGGTGGGCTGCACAAGGCAAACGCCTCCCACTGTATGATTGCTGCAGCCCCAGTGTGATTACTTTTATTGCTTCCCTCAGCGGGCGACACAGCTTGACTCCAGTCATTGGTGTCTTCCCTCCCTCACTCTCTCTCAAGAGGTGCCAGGATGTAAGATGACCACGTGGCTTATAGAGTTCAAACTGGAACTTTCTTTCAGAGTGAAGGGGCACACTGCTAATTCAGCCAGGAGAGCCAGCGTAACCGGGACTGTCCACAGTGGCCAGGAGGTGCAATCAGACCTATGACACGGCTGACCGCTGCCTACTGCAATCGATCGTTACCTGCTCTCATTTGACCTGTAATCACGGCAGCCCCCGTTAAGAGTTCGCGCACTTTGCTTCCGGGAAGGTTCTTCCGCAGCCGTCAGCACGGCCTGCCCTGTGTAAATGGCGCCTTCCCCTCTTGTTACCACACTTGTCTTCACTCTCATGACTGTCCAGTAAAATGTGAACGGTTTATGTCTGTGTGACCCCCAACAAAGGCAGCCCAGGAGAGAGGGGGCTTTGCCCGCTTGGTTACTACTGTCAGAGCTCAGCATTTTGACTCTGGCATCTCAGAAGCACCCGGTTATGTGTCTTCCTGTTCCATAGATGGGAATCTGAGATGCGGAGAGTGACTGCTCAGCTATGCAGCTGGAGAGGGTGGAACGAGGGTGGGAGGCGCTCAGAGAGTTGAGGTAAAGAGGTATCTAGTGAGCTGTGGTCAGAGGCAAAGAGACCCTCCCAAGATGGGATCATTGAAAGAGTACAAGGGCGTAATGGCTCCATGGACTAACTTTCTTCAAAGGAAACATTTCTTGATCATTTTTGGCAAATTATATATAACCAGCAATATAAAATAAATTATTGAGGGTCTGCTCTAGGGGCAGGCTTAAGGCATGATTGGGAAAAATTGGAAATAACGGCGGTGGGGAAATGCAGTGGCGGATTGGTGTTGAAATATCGAATGTCTGCAAGAAATTATCACGAACAACTTTGTTTAAAAAGAACTTAAAGGGTCAGAGCAATAGCACAGCCAATAGGTGCTTTGCCTTGCACGCAGCTGACCTGGGTTTGATCCCCAGCATCCCATATGGTCTCCCGAGCACCACCCAGAGTAATTCCTGAGCAAAGAGGCAGAGTAACCCCTGAGCATCATCGGGTGTGACCCAAAAAAGCAAAAAATAAATAAATAAATATATAAAAATCATTTTTTAAGTTTAAAATATGAAGGAAAAAAAACAACGTGTATCCTGTTGGCTAGTGGCTAATCAGTGGACATTGTGGTGGCCCGAAGCTATAGTGTTTCCTGAACAAGGGTTTCGCCTTCAGCCTGTGGCTTTCTTTGTTCTTGGCAGAAACTTGGGGACTGTGGGTGCCGTTGCCTTGGACAGCAGAGGAAACGTGGCTTATGCAACCTCCACGGGCGGCACCATCAATAAAATGATTGGTCGAGTGGGGACACACCATGCATTGGTAGGTACCACGGCCCTGCTCCCCTTCATGCTACTCCTCTTGGTGGTAGCGCCAGAGAGCACTGGTGGCGTTGGCAGGGGCTGTTTGGGGTTGGTTGGTTTGTTTGGGGGCACACCTGGCGATGGTCAGCTTACTCCCAGTTCCGCACTCAGGAATCACTACTGGTGGTGCTTGAGGGACCATATGGGATGCCGAGAATTGAACCTGGGTCAGCTGCATGCAAAGCAAATGACCTCCCCACTGTACTATCACACACACACACACACACACACACACACACACACATTTAAATGTTTCATTGTTTAAATGCACTTGGTTTCTATAGTGTTAACAGTTTATGCTTTTGATTTACGAAGGTACTGCTGCCTTCACCCTCCACTGCTGAACCCTCCACTGCTGTCCCCTGCCCCTCTCCCTCTGCCCCTGAGGTGACTTCGTGATTTAACTTCATCACCAGAGATAACAAAAGCAAAAATACACAAATGGGACTGTGTCGAAACTGACACGTGTTTGCCTGGCTAAAGAAAGCTACGTGGGAGAAAATACACTGCGTGCCGCAGGCTAACTCCACTAGGAAGCACCTAGAAAGCTCAAGGATCAAAACCCAATAACCCCAAGCAGAACAATGAGAAAGGGCTGGAGGTCAAGTACAGTGGGTAAGGCACTTGCTTTGCATGCAAGCGACCCAGGTTCAATCCCCCAGTACCCCATATGGTCCCCTGAGCCCTGCCAGGAGGGATCCCTATAAGCAACTTACACACACACACACGCACACACACACACACACACACACACACATCACTGAGACAGGGCAAAGAGCTGTCCTACACACTCTGCATGAAGAAAGCCCCACTGGCTGGGAGTATCCCGTAGAGCTGGGTGTGCCCCAGCACCAGTCTTTGGATGGCCCAAAACAAAAGCTGAGAATTGCAGTTTGCACTGGCTGGAATTGAGTGTCAGGGAAGTGACTGATCTCGGCAGCAGTATCACACGCGGACGGTTCCTGGCTCGAACACTGGAGCCCATTGTCTGGTTCCCAGGGGCTGAGTGCGGGTGGGGTGTGTGGCTTTGCCCTGAGTGGAGAGATGGAGGCGTGATAACATGGAGACGCCCCCACTCCTCTGTCTCAGGCCGAGAGGTGCCGGCTGCTTCCCTTGGGCCCCTGGAGGTGATGGCTGCTGGTCTCTGCACCAGCGAGCCTCGGCACTCTTGGGGAGCTACACTTACGGGGCACTAGCCCCGTACCCCTAGGTTTGTCACTCCTCAGCCTGAGCCAATCACGTCTCTTGAGCAGGATCCGGAGGTTATGCCGACAATGAGATTGGAGCCATTTCAACAACGGGCCACGGGAAAGCATCCTGAGAGTGAACCTGGCCCGGCTCACCCTTTTCTACGTGGAGCAAGGTACAGAGCACGTGGGCACCAGAGGAGGACAAGTAAAGAGAAACCCTGCAGAGAGCAGGAAATGTCGGCAGAAGCCATTCTTGTTGGACTCAGATGTTGTACTTTCTCTCCCATCCCTTTTTTCAAAAAATGTTTAACTGAACCGCTGTGAGATACACGGTTATAAGGTTGTTCATGGTTGGGTTGTTCATGGTTGGGTTCAGTCATATAATGTTCTAACACCATCCCTTCACCGTTGTACATTTCCCACCACCAATGTCCCAGTTTCCCTCCCACCTCTGCCTCTATGGCATCTCTCTGTCTCTGCCTCTGTCTCTCTCATGCTCTCGCTCTTGCTCTCGCTCTCTCCCTCTCTTCCTCCTCCCTCCTCTGCTTTTGGTCCTCGTGGTTTGCGGTGCAGATACCGAAAAGGTTATCGGTATATCCCTTTACCTTCTTTCAACACTCAGTTCCTATCCAAAACGATCATTTCCAGCGACTGTTGTCACACTGGTCCCTTCTCTCTCCTCCCTGCCCTTTGGCCCTCCCTCTCTTGAGAGCTTGTTCGGAGGTTCTAGCAGGGAGCGCAGCTACTCGTATACCCTCAACCAAAGACCGGTCCGTCTCTATTCAGGGAAGGACGTCCTCTTCGGCCGAGCGGCTTCAGGAGGGACGCACATGGAGCGGTGAGGGAGTAAGGGGGCACCCGCCTAACCAGCCAGATCAGCCGAATCAACCCTGGCGATCAATGGGGTGACACGTCACAGCCAGATCGCCCTCACATCCATGGCCCTCACACACTTATGGAAAGCTTCCAACCATTGACCAGTCCTGCTGGTCTGTTTTTCCTGGCCTTGGATCTATCACTATCACTATCTTCCCGTTCATCATCTATTTGCTAGAGCGGGCACCAGTAATATCTCCATATGTCCTGTCTCAAGCTAGTAGAACCCAAAGGCTTCCGCTTGCTCCAGGAACATAAAGAGCCTCAAACCATTATATTAGGTCATGGGAATGACCTAATATAAATGTTACTGGTATTTGGCATATCAAATATGACACGAGCAGCTTGCCAGGCTTGCCGTGCGGGTGGCATACTGTTGTAGTCACCTCAGGACTACAAGAGTATGCCACCTTGGATATTAGTGTATATATATCCCTTGGATATTAGTGTATATATATCCCACGAATGAATGCAGTCATTCTATATCTGTCCCTCTTGTTCTGACTCATTTCAGTTAGCATGATGCTCTCCGTGTCCATCCGTCACCCATTTATAATCATATTTCATGGTTCCATTTTTCCTAACAGCTGCGTAGTGTGCAGATGGATGGTAGTTTCTTCATCCAGTCCTCTGTTCTCTCCCATCCTTCTCTCTGGTTTCCAGTACCACCTGCCTTCCTGGCCTCGGGCACCAGGGGCGGTAGAGACACGGGGACATCGGGGGCCGCTGATGGTCCGTGTGCACCTAAGTTTCCCCCAGGTTTCCGCTCTGGTGACACTTGTCATTTCTCACCCGTGTCTTCAGGAAAGCCCCTGGAAGAGGCTGCCAAGACAGCGCTGGAGTATATGAAGTCGAAGGTCAGCGGCTTGGGTGGCCTCATCTTGGTGAACACAAGAGGCGACTGGGTGGCCAAGTGGACTTCCGCCTCCATGCCCTGGGCAGCGGCCAAGAACGGCAAGATGTACTGCGGCATCGATCAGGGGGACACCAGGGTCACCGACCTGCGAGTCTCGTGAGGACGGTCTCCGAGGGGGGGCTGGGTCGGGCGCACAGCCCCACCCCCACCATGTGGAGCCGTAGCCTAATCAATTAGATCTAGACATGGAAAACTCACAGTCTGGCCGTCGTTTTGTCGCCTTGATCACTCCGTACCTGAACCTTCGGTTGAGGGGGAGGGTGCAGAAGAGAGGAGGGGGATGGAAACTGCCCCCCACGGAGAAGCGCCCACAGACCAGTGAGTGGGCTCTGGGGGCCGGGAGAGGCTGTGCCTGCCCAAGGGGTTGGGCAGCGCAGAGGTCACAGAAGCCCTGGGCAGGGCCTGGGGGACACGCGCCTGGCGCAGCTGTTCCCAGGCGGCAAGGGGCAGGTGGGAAGGAGGAGTGAGAGGGTGAGCGAGAGGCGGGAGCCGGAGAAGCCCCCAGGAGCTACGGAAGCAGCAGTTTATCCCGACCGGCAGGTGAGAGGCCCAGAGCAGCTGATTGTTCTGGGGCCCTTGAGAGCCACACGTGTCCACGCCCTCTCCGAGTCCCGTGGGGAAGCCCCAGAGTTGAGATGGCGCCACACCGAGGGATGGTGAATCTGAGGGCTTCCTTGGGTTCCCAGAGGGGTCCCCTCAGCAGCGTTCCCCTACGGGGCAGCCTCCACCTACCACAGACCCTCTGGGTCTTCATGGAGCGCCACCTGGGACCCCCACTCCAACAGGGACATACTGTCGAGGTGACCGGGGTTAATGCATCCTCACACTGTCCAGAGCTATGGGGTCCCCACACCGCCACCCACCTCCAGCCAGATCAGGCGCGTATGGTAAAGCAAGTCGCTTCCTTGGCCGAGAGTGGTCCTGTCCATTTCTCTTCACGCTGGAAACGGTATTCCCGCTGTGACGTATCTGCTCGGTTTTTCTTTACCCATCGGAGCTTACCTTCTCTCGGGAAAGAAACTGCCTTCACTTCCGTTCCATGCGCCACTAATAAAATGTATTCACTGATGGCGAAGACCAGAGTGTACATGACTCCCCATTGGTCTGTGAGCTGAGACAGGAGACTCCGGAGGTCCGGGCCATAGCGTGGCTGTGACAGAGCAGCCCACCCCGTGGCGGATGCTCCAGTTTTGTTTTCTTTTTTAGAGAGAGTTGAGCTTTTTGTGGGTGAATGGGTGATGGGAGAAGAGAAGGGCTGCGGGCACGCGTGAGCAGGGCTACGGCGCCGCCCCATGAGCTCTGCCAGTGCTCCCCAAGTTAGCACCCAGCTCGGGCCCACGGCAGTGGAAAGAGTTGGTCCCGGGAGCCAGGGCCGGGTGTGGGGCTGCCGCGCCTCCCTTTGACCTGGAGGACCCAGAGCAAGTGAACTCTCAGGAACGCTTTTCCAGGGCCGGAACAATAGCACAGTGGGGAGGGCATTTCCCTGCATGCGGGGTACATGGATTCGATCCCCGGCATCCCATAGGGTCCCCTGAGCACCGCCAGGAGTAATTCCTGAGCACAGAGCCAGGAGGAGCCCTGAGCATCGCTAGGTGTGACCCAAAAAGCAAAACAAATGCTTTTTATCCATGAGGTAGGTTGCTATGAACACTAAGAAGAGGAAACTGAGTCACAGGACAACTGCTCTGTTTCATGGATCCTCTGAGAGAAACCGTCTCAGGACCCAGGAAGGAGTCGGCATGTGGCTGGCCGGGCGCCTCGGTGAACAGCCGCTGCCCTGAGCACAGTCCTGTGGAGTGCGCAGGGCAGAGCCTTCCCGGGCCTGATCCAGAATCAGCTGTGAGAGGTTGGGTCCCCTCAGGCTCCTCTCCACGGTCTGTGGCTTGGCCTGGCCGTGGCCCCCACGCTGATGCAGGCCAGCTGAAGTGGCTCCACTAGCCTGGGCACCTCCTTCAAGGCCCACACTCTGCCCTTCTGCTTGGTCATCTCTGCTTCAGCAGAGTGAGGGGTGGGGACACACAACAATGACGTCAGGGCCTAAAGGGGCAGGCGGGGCGTGGAGCTCAGAGGGAGGGGGCTGGCTGCAAGGCTGGCGCTCGAACGTTCCCACAGGGCAGAAGGCAGGAGAGGCCCAGACCTCCGGCCGGCAGCTGCTTTCTCTGCGGCTATGTGCCCTCGGACCCCGCTCGGTTAAACCTGGGCTCCACTAGCTGGGAAATGCCCGGCGTGGTGGTTCTCCTGCACGCTGATGCATCTTTTATTTTCCCCTGACACCTCTATGCCACTAGAGGGCAGCAAATAAACAGCAAAGAAGCAGCAAAGTAGCGGTTCCTGCTGGGTCCGAACAATCGTGCCAGGAAATCTGAATGGGAGGGGGGGGGGGTGTGGAATGTTCCCGATCCTGGCCTTTATTTTCACCCTACTACTGTGTGAACCCTCAGGCTCAGCAACGGGACTCCGGAGGTTTGGCCCCGAGCACATCCAATTAGTGGCTCCATCCAAACACTCCAGAAAGGGCCACGCAGAGACTCTGCCTCACCCACAGGCGACTCTGCTCCCAGCCCTGCTCACCCGCAGGGCCATCACTGCCCAGAGCCTGAGGTGGCGCCAGGTGGTTCTCCTACCTGAGGGTAGCATGGCTTGCTCCATGTTCTACTTTTTTACAATAAAAGGGAATTTTTTTTTTACAATAAAAGGGATTCCACTTTTTTTACAATAACAGAAGTTGGAAACCATTGAATGATGCAAGAGAAATACATAAAAAAGCAGCTTAGCGAGCTGTAATGTGGTGAGTGACTATCTGCAATGACCTTAACTTAGCCTTACCAGGGGCCATACTTACTCATCACTTAGAACGATTAAAAAAAGGGGGGCCTCTTTTGGGCTTTTCTTAATTTTTTATTTCAATGTAGAAAACAGTCACAACTGTTTATGCAATTTTATTGTACCACCATTACACAATTACAGAAACGTTCATGATTGGGGTTCAGTCATACATTGTTCCAGCATCCGCCTCCACCAGTGCCCTATTCCCACCACCAATGGCCCCAAATTCCCTCCCATCTCCCCCAGCCTGCCTCTACAGCAGGCACTTTTCCCTTTTCTTCTCTCTCTCTCTCTCTCTCTCTCTCTCTTCTCTCTCTCTCCTCTCTTACACATGTGGCTTGCCCTACAGACATTTAGGGATTATCATATGAATTCCTTTGTGTACACTCAATGTTCAGTTCTAGCCTGGCATTAACACTTCCCACAATTAGTAGAACACTGGTATATATTTATATTCCATTAATAAATGCAGTTATTCTATATCTGTCCTTTTTCTTCTGGCTAATTTCACTCAGCATGATAGTCTCCAAGTCCATTCAATTGCAGGTAAATTTCATTACTCATCTTTTCTGTTTACACAATTTTAGAATTGAAATCTATTAGAAAACAAAGCATATTAAGATCAGAATTTATTAAAAATTCAATTTTATGTGGAAATTGTTTGATCTGGGGTTATTAAGTCCTCATCTAAGAATTTACGAAGCTGTTCATTGCTCGGTCTTTTTTTTTTTTTTTTTTTGCTTTTTGGGTCACACCCGGCGATGCTCAGGGGTTACTCCTGGCTCTGCACTCAGGAATCACTCCTGGCGGTGCTTGGGGGACCATATGGGATGCCGGGGATTGAACCCGGGCCGGCACAGGCCGCGTGCAAGGCAAATGCCCTACCCGCTGGGCTATCGCTCCGGCCCCTGTGTTATTTTTTATTTATATAGTTTAGTTGGCTTCTATGGCACTTTCCCATCTGGTTTGGTGTGCTCTTACTGGAATTTCAGTATTGGAAGAACTAGGTGTCCAGAGACCTCAGGGTCTATGGTCTGGGCCAATAGGCGGCAGCTAAGGGAGGCTGGCTTAAGGCTTAAGGCCTACTTCTGAGGCCTAAGGCTTCAGAAGTCGGCGGGGGGGGGCTGTGGGGAGGCTGCCCACTCCGCTCTGAGGAGACACTAGATTTCTCAGCCTGGGCACTGCGTATCTGAAGCTCCTCGCAGTGTGGCATCTCTGCAGAGAATCGTCATGCAGTGGTGGAGTGGAACCCTTGGGCACAGCTGCAGCACAGTGCGTGGGTGTGGCTGTCAGCTTCGGTAGGGCTGGTACTCCGCGCCCTGCCTCCAGGGGGCGCTCCAGAGTTTTCAGCAGCTGTGGGGACCGGTGTTTCCGTGAATGTTAGCTGTTTGGCCTCTCCTGAGTTTTAGTGGAAATCAATAGAGCTGGCTGGATGAGCCAATATGGCGGAGGCCGTGAGCGGCCCGGTGCCTCTTCCGCATGTCAAACTTGGCCCCAACCGTGCAAACCCTCCCGCTTCCTAAGCATTTCTGAGCACAGTTGTCCAAGCCCCGCCCTGGTCTGGGCACTGGGCCCTGGTGGCACCTCTCTCGACAGCACCCACTGTGCAGGGCCGGCCAGGGACTGGCTGGGCGGGACAACCTCCTCATGGGAATCATCACATTCGGCCGAAGCGTACAGCACTGGGCTCGGGAACAGAACCAGGCTTGGGTCTAAAAGGGAAGTGGGGTCCATGCCAAAAGCACAGGCCCCACCCAGAAGTTTGGCAAACAGACTGGAGCGGGAGGGCACCCGGGAGCCAGTTCACCCTGTGCAGCCTCCCGAGAAGGCCTCGCCCACGACCGGCCCTCTGGGAGCCTCCCCAACACGTCTTCCCAGCGGGCTGCCCTCTGCTGTCCACTCCACCTCACCTTTCCCAGAAACACCCCAGCTGCACAGGAAGCAGGAACTACCGCCCCCCAGCCTCTTGGGAAAAGGGCAGTTTTCAGGAGTGTTTGAAAATGGGCACAGGTGGGCGCCGCTCTCCCTTACAGCCAGGGAAGTGCCAGGAGGATGCAAACAAAGGCTGCGGGTTCTCTGGCCTTCAACCACAGCTGTCCGCCTGGGGCCAGACCGCTGGGACTCTGCACTGAACCCGCGTCCACGTTCTGTCCAGACCCCCGAGGAACTCATCTTTGAAAGTGAGAAAGACCAAGGCGCTTTCTGGGTCTGCGCCCTCCCCGGCTCTGGGCCTGCACAGCCCGTGTGGGCTGCATGCTTCCCCGGTGACCTCACCCCGGATCTGGCTCGGATCCGGCCTTTCTGCCCGTTGTCTCCCCGATCTCCCATCTCCCGCTTATCTCTGGCTCTGACAGATTATCACGCCCTGGACGCCTCATGACTTCAACACGCCGCACAGCTGCCCCCAAGCCCTTTCCCACCCGGTCTGTGTCTTCTTTAGAAATTCCAGCATGTTTGTCCCAGGGCTCCGGAGGCAGCCAGAACGCAGGGCGAGGCCCTCGGCTGACTCCAACCCCCACACTCAGCCTGCTAGAGCCCCAGACCCTCCCAACGACTCAGCAACTTGGTTCCTGGGAGGGGACACAGCCTCTTGGATGGTATCTGCGCTGGTTATCACTGGAATTTGCAGAGTGAGAGCCCCCACCCCGTCCAGGCCCCAGTCCCAGCCCTGCAGCCCCTCCTGGGAAGAAGCTCCCTTTTTATTACAAAGAGAAAGTTCCAGAACTGCTGTTTCAGGTCTCCGACTAGGGAACCCTTGAGTCTCCCTCACTGCCCTGGCGCAGGAGGCCTGCAGGGGGCGCCTGTTCGCCTGGGCAGACACAGGGCTTAGTACCCAGGCTGGGATGCCTTGGGCACATGCAGAGCCTGCTCCAGAACACTGGGCCATCTGCTGGCTCCAATGCGGTGGCATGCGCGCGCACACACACACACACACACACACACACACACACACACACACACACACACACACACACACACACCTCACTGGGCCCAGCTTGGCGTCCAGGCTTCCCAGGAGAGCCTTTTGGGAGAGAGCTGGGCTGAGCTCAAGTCTGAAGCCAGAAGAATGCAGAACCCCACCTTTTCCTTGGACTTGGCGCCCCCACAGCCTCTCCCAGAGCCCTGAAGGGTGAGGTCAGCCCAGAGCCGCTGAGGTTGCTGCGCTCATGGCATCAGGCCTAAACCCCTTGACTGTGGACCAAGGCCTAACTGGACCAGCTCCTCTCAGGAGTGCCCCAGTCTCCAGCATGAGAGACACCCCAGTCTCTCCTGAAATATCTCCCCCTCCGCCCCCAACCTTAAATGTACCTCAAGGGAAGAGGGGACTGGAGAGGCAGCGGGTTCCATTCCTCACTTCGCCTTCCACGGGGCCATCGGTGGTTCAATTCCTGATACGGCATATGGCCCCTGACCCCTGCCAGGAATGATCCCTGAGCAGAGTTGTGGAGTAAGTCCTGAGCACTATTGTGACCCCCCAAAACAAAAATAAAAGGAGTTGGGCTGGGTATGTTTTAAAGTCGTGGTGCATTGGCCTGGCATGTGTGAGTTCAATCCATCCCATGTACTGAGCACCAAGTGGCCACCTCAGAGCTACAGGCCCCAGAGCCACAGGCCCTGAGCACCCCAGCACTGGGCCAAGCACTGAACTGTTACTGGGTGTGGAATATTTTTTTAAGGGAGGGGAGTTTTTGAGGTCACACCCAGTGATGCTCAGGACTCCTGGCTCAGTGCTTGGGGGTCATTCCTGGTGTGTCAATGGAGAGGTTAATGCCGGGGATCAAGCCTGAGTAGGCTGCGAGCAAGGCAGAGCTAGAGCAGGAGCCTTCCTGAGAGTGCGCTTGCCCCACCAGTGTGAGAATTCAGGGGAAATGCCTCGTCCAGAAGTCCGCATCAGCTCACCCACCCGAAGCCAGCTTTACACACGGAAGTCGGTGTTAGCTCATCCACCGGAAGTCGAAGTCCGCGTTTGTTCGCCACCGGAAGTCTACTCCACCCACGGAAATCGGCTTCCACTCACTCACTGGAAGTCGTCGTGTGCTTTTCCCGGCTCCGAGGTTACCTCACTCGTCATGAATTTGGGTCACTCAAGCCCACCTACCTCTATATAGGGAAATGGGACGTTGAGACGACCTCAAGCCCTGGGCGGGTTTGCTTGGTTCGAGAAAGTTTGGACCCTGCTGTCTCTCAGTGAGCGGGGCGGCCCCTCTCAGGGCAGGCAAGCCCGACTCGAACTTCAGCCCCAGGTCACAGAAGGCACCCCTGAAGCCAGAGTCCTGTCTGTCGTCACCCAGCATAGAGCACAGCCCAGTGATACCCAAGGGGGTGATTTGGGGGCGCGGAAGCCTCCCAGCTGGCGGCAACAGCCCGGTGCCAATGGGGCTGCTTTTGTGTGACCGTCTGAAGAAGGTGGATTTCCAGGACTCGGGTCTGCGACGGGACGATCTCAGGCTCCGGAGAGCTGGGTGGATTTTCTCCTTTTCTAAACAGGAGAAAAGAGGACGGTAGGACCGGCAAGTCTGGGGACCTCTGACATAGCTCTCGGTTCCCCAGGGACTTCCCCAGCTGGGGATCCGGGAGGTGGTGGTGTGTGGCCCACAGCTGGGGAGTTGCGCCCTCCCTTGCTTCTGTGCGTTCTCACACCAGGCAATGCTGTAACTCGGAGCTTTGCCCGCGGGAGCGTGATGGAGTCTCCGAGTCTATTCCATGTGCCACAACCCTGTGGAGCCCCTACCCCAACTCACCTGTTTTGTCCTCCACAAATTTGGTGGTGGTTGTTTATTTTGGGGGGGGTTGGTTTTGTTTGGTGGTGGTAGGGGGTGTTTGGTTTAGTTTCAAGCCGCACTTGGCCACAGTGCTCACAGCTTATTCCTGGCTCTGCACTCGGGGATTACTCCTCCTAAAAAAGACTCCCTGCGGGGTGCAGGGGATTGAAGCCAGGCATTCTTGGACCACATCTCTTGGAGCCACTCCTGGCTTGAGTCTCTCTCACAGGTGCTTGGGAAATCGTGTGGTAATTAGACCCGAGTCTCTTGCACGCAAAACATGTGCTCGGCCACTAAGCTATCTTTCTGGTCCTGAAGTGAAGTTTAAGGTTTTCAGAGGGGGCTGTAGTCTGCAACCCTGATCTTGGAACGAACCTCGGGCTGAAGCCGAGGCCGAGAAGGCAGCCCCTCCCACTGTCTCCTGGGCCGGGTGTAACCACATGTCTGTCACAGCCTTGGGGGCTGGCCTGGCCACTGCCTCTTCCAGCCCAGCCCAGGCTGCAGAGGGATGTGCGGGAGTCATACATCCGAAATGCACGAGCCCGGGAAAAGCCCTCCCAGTGAGTTTGGAGGAAAGCTGTGGCATGTCACCGCAGTCCCTGCCCCAGGGACCCTGAGGTTCAGAACTTGAATACTTTGAGGGATTTTTGTTTTCTGAGTTTCTATAAGGTTTTTATTTGTTTATTTGTTTTGGGGGGCCACTCCCAGCACTGCTCAGGGCTTATTCCTGGCTCTGCACTCAGGAGTCACTCCTAGTGGTGCTAAGGGAACCATCTGGGATGCCAGGGATCGAACCTAGGTCGGCCGTGTGGAAGGCAAGTGTATTATCACTGTAACCCGCTGTCCTATCCCTCTGGCCCCGAGTGTGGATGCTGAATCATGTTGGCTCCTCTGTCATTGGCCACAAGAGAGAAGCAGGGGACAGAGCAGCCCTCACCACCTGCACAAGCTCTGTGAACCAGCCACTGTGGGCCAAAAGTCTTGGTCTTGAGACTCTTTCTCCAGGGCACAGGCCCATGGGGTCGATGTTCCCCAGAGCCCTTCCCATCCAGAGACAGCCTGGCAGCAGCTGCATAAAAAAAAAATGCCCTCACGGTCTGCGTCCACCTGTGAGCCCCAGAGCCCTGCCGGGCCCGGGAGCAGGAGTCGCATCCCTGCACCCACCCAGCTTCCCAGGCCGCTGCAGAGGAAATTCCTTCCGAGCCAGGCACTTGCCGCGGGAAGTTCTGGAAACATAAACCTGTGCTGTTTCCTCTGCTTTCAGTTCCCCTCCCGTGCTTGGCCCAGTGGCCCAGGAAGGGCTACGCCGGCGCCCACAGATGGGAAATCCTCTCCTGCCTTTTCAGCGCAGCAGACCCAATTAGAGGAAAGACCTTCCAGGCCCTGGTTTTATGGCAAGCGGCACCACCAGGCGCCTGGTGCATCCCCAAACTCAGAAAGGATTCCTGGGAAGACAAAGAGCAAGTATCAGGGTGTCGGGTGGTCCCAGATAATCACCCCCGCCTGCTCCGGAGGTGAAGAGGCAGCAGGGCCCACTTTAAGTCATGGTGTTCTGGGGGCCCGTGCTAGCACGCTGCCCTGAGCGTCTCGCAGAAGGCCAAGCTGAGAGCTTGTGTCGCAGCAGTTGGCTTTCCTCGAGCCGGGTCACCCCCCGTCGATACGGTTAGTGGCTTGTCTTCTCACGTGGCCTCAAAGTGAGTTCCAGGGACTTCTGCTGAATCCCAGAGATTCACCCTGCTGCTCACCCTGGTTCAGGAGGGTGGAGAATCCTCTCTGGCTCACCTCGTGTTGCCTCTGGGGGCTGGAGTCACAGTACAGTGGGGAGGGCATTTGCCTTGCATACAGCCAACCTGGGTTCCATCCCTGGCATCTCCCTGAAGTAACAACTGAGCATAGCTGGGTGTGACCCCCAAAAAAAAGTCTTGCTTGAGTCCTGGGAGTCACAGTCTGGGCTTCAACCAATATTGAAAGTAAAGGCCAAAGCCCAGGCCCGGGAGATGCCGGAAGACTGGGCTCTGCTCTGGAGAGCCCAGGTTTGATACCCAACATGGCAAGGGTCACCTAGAGAAATATAGAAATACAGATATTGGCTGATGAAAGATAAGTTAGTGAGATAGATAATTGATAAATTATAGGCATAAATATAAATTATAGGTATAAAAATGGATGTATGTATGGATGGATGAATGGGTGGGTGGGTGGGTGAATGGATGGATGGATGGATGGGTAGATCAATGTTGGATGGATAATCAATAGATGATAGTGACAGATAACTCATAGCTGGATATAGATATTGAGAGATAATCAGCTAGAGGATAGATAGATAATATAGAGGCAGGTGGATATAGAGATGGATAGATGGTAGATACAGAGATGGAGTTAGACTGTTGATAGATATAAAGGTAGTTGATAGCTAGAGGGATAGATAGACAGACAGACTAGATAGATAGAGATAGATAGATAGATAGATAGATAGATAGATAGATAGATAGATAGATAGATAGATAGATAGATAGATAGATAGATAGATCACGATCTCACGATCTTCCCGTTGATCATCTATTTGCTAGAGCGGGCACCAGTAATATCTCCATATGTCCTGTCTCATGCCAGTAGATCCAGGGGCATCGGCTTGCTACAGGAACATAAAGAGCCTCAAACCCTTATATTAGGTCATAGGAATGACCTAATATAATTGTTACTGGAATTTGGCATATCAAATACAACACGAGAAGCTTGCCAGGCTTGCCGAGCGGGAGTCAAACTCTTTTAAACACCTCCAAATAAAGCATTTATTGATGAGCACGCGGGCGCATGCAGCCGCGAGCCGGGCTGTGATGGGCTGGTCTGCTGGGTGGAGTTCTGATGAGAGGGAAGTCCAAATGTGGAAAATGGCGGCGCCTGTGGAGTGAGGGGGGTGGTCTGGCTTGTTGTGAGGCTCTGCCGAGGTGGTGGGCCAGGGCTAGAACCCGCCATGCCTCCCGACTGCCTCATGAACGGCTGTGCACAGGGAGAGCAAGGAACAGCTCTGCCCCGTGTCTGAGAGTCTCTCAGATAGATAGATAGATAATAGAATTGTAGATGCTGGTGAGCTATTCTATTTCATCCCATGCACACCTGGATTTTTTTTTAAGTTTTTTAACTTGATTTAAAGTACAAAGTTTTTCACAATTCAGTTGTTAGATATTCAACATTGAACACCAGTCCCACCACCGGTGTGCCCCACCACCGCCAGAGACCCTCATTCCCACCCCCGTCCCCATGCCTGCTCCCTTAGCCAGCACTAATTATATCGATCATTACAGCCCCTAATAGAGAATGGTATTGATAAAGTCATGACTCTTTTTCTGGGTTGCTAGCACAGCTCATTTGAGGGCTCTCTTTCCCCAACATGAGCCAGGAGTCTGATGGTACGTGCTGGGACAAGCCTTTGAGCCTTACTAAACTCTAGCCCCCAAATATTTTTTTTTTGCTTCTTTGGGTCGCACCCAGCATTGCTCAGAGGTTTCTCCTGGCTCTGCACTCAGGAATCACTCCTGGCAGTGCTGGGGGACCATATGTGATGCCAGGGATCAAACCTGTGCCGGCATGGGTCAGCCGCATGCAAGGCAAACGCCCTACCTGCTGGACTATCTCTCCGGTCTAGCCCCCAACTAAATGCCAGGGTTCATCCTGGCAGGACGGCTAAAGCTCTGCAATGTGGTGAGCAGAAACAGGGGAGCGTGACCCTCATTGCTCCCTCAGTGGTGACAAGGATCAGAGCAGGACATCCAGGTCTCTGAGGGGCCCAGGCAGGCCCTGGTGCATCTTGGTGGGAACCCACATGGGGCAGGGCAGGTGAGGAAGGTGACTCGTGGATCAAATAACCTGCAGAACGAATCGGGGAAGCCCTCCCACCTCCTGGGAAAGGTCAGGAAGCCACAGGTCCTCTGCAGCCGAGCCCCGTGTGCGCGAATCCCAGCGCCAGCCTGCGAGGTGAAAGGAACCAGTTTCTACCTTGCAGAACAGGGACTTGACTTCTTCAGCTGGGCAAACCCCACCTCGGGGAGCTTATCCCAAAGCCCAGAACCTGCTGGTGCTGTTGGGTCGCAGCTCCCAACCCCACTCCGCCCTCACTCCCCAAGAGTCAGCCACCACCCAATGAGGGTTCAAGCCCTCAGCAGGCCCCCTACCTGCCCCGCCTCCCTGAAACTCGGGCTCAGCCTCCAGAAACAGTGAAAGCTGGGTCACTTGGTGTCAGCCAGAAGGTGGTGGTGTGTCCCCACTGCACACTGCTCCGCCCAGCACCCCTGCTGACCTCTCTGCCCATTGCCAATGTGTGTGCGAGTTGGGGACAACCTGCACTGGAAAAATGGCCAAGATTCCCCATGGAAAATCGAAACAGTTGACACACACCCATGTTCCCCCACCCCAAAAACCCTCACTCTCCCACCTCCCCTTCACTTCGGCAGCCACTGACCTTCACTTCCGGCACCCGCTCTGCATTTGGGAGGCACAGGCTTGGGTCTGGAAAGAGCTGGCTAGATCAGAAAACTCTTCTCCTGGAAGTCCCCTCGGATGAAGGATGTTGCTTTATGGTTGGGGATAAAGAGAATTTGAAATCAATGCAGGTGTCCAACAATAAGGTGCTGGGAGCGGCCATTAGGCTGCATCCCAGAGAGCGCCATGCCACAGCATGGAGATGACCAAACATACCTTCCTGTGCCGACATTTGGGAAGACGCCTGAGACGCGAGGATGAGAAGGCAAGACTACCACACAGCAGTCTCTGTAGAACAGTACCACTATGACTCGTGCTTCTTTTGTGACCCAGCTCTGATCGGCTCTGTTCCCTAGGAAACCAACCCCAGAGAACCACACAACTAGAGTCCCAGCTCAGGGATGCAGCTCAGCTACCCAGGACTTGCCTTGCATATGTGAGGCACTGGGTTTGGTGCTGACACAGGAAAAAGGAAACAGGCCCAGGGCTGGAGAGAGAGTCCAGAGGTTAAGGCACAGGCCTTGCAGGTGGTCCACTCGGGCTCAGTCCCCAGCACCACGTAGTCCCTGAGCATTGCCATGTACAGCATGGAGAAGTTGAGAACGACCAGCTGAGGTTCTAGAGACCTTTGAGCACCACTGGGCCTGGATAACCCCAGCACAGCCAGACCCTTGTAGCACCACACCCATGAACCTCCGACTTGGCCAAACATCACAAGGATGAGGCCCTGGGGCTTCCTGAGAAACTATTTTATAAAGTTAAAAAAAAATCAAACTTAGTCTGAGATATGAGCTTGGCAATAGAGCAGATGTCTTGCATGTATGAGGCTTGGGTTCAATTCCATACACACAAGCGCACACACAGACATATATAACACACATACACAAACACACGCACAAAGTAAGCAAAAGACAAAAAACTCTGGTCCCTTGCCAGTTGAGTGCAAGTGTTTGCTGATGGAAGGTTCTGGAAAGCTCAGGAAGGCTCTGGCTGTTGATCAGAGACTGGAGCAAAGGAGAAGCTGTGGTATTTCCCCCTCCCAGCCTTTATTGACAGTGGCTGTTTTCTGCTGAGCTCACAGCTGCAAGACAGGAAAGAGGACGTGAGGGACCCTGGAGTACTGATGTTCCTACCCCCATATGCTTCGAGCATGTTCCAATATACTCATCTGTGAAGGGCTGATATGGATTTAATTATTCTGATCCCAGGAATAGAGTACACATTTGGTTCATATGATCTAATTTTTACTACATACATGTAACTATATCATAGTTAAATTGAATTATGGTAATACAGATGAAATAATGTTACTATTCTAGAAGAGTCATTACTTATGGCTACAAGTTTTTCTACTCAGATTTTGGAGCTGTACTGGATGAAATGTTGAGACCCTCTAAAACTGCATAGATCCTCAGCATTGTGGCTGAGCAGCCAGCACAGATCAAACCTCTGGAAGCAGGAGGGCCCATCCAGGGAGGACCCTGGGCCCGTGCAGGGTCAAGCCTAGGCTCCACGGAGGCAAGAGAAAAGGGCTAAATCCGTAAGGGGAAAACTGCTCTGCCTGCAGGTATATTCCCGTACAGGCACGGTGCCAGAAGTCCAGGGTTGAGAGAAACGGCTGAGCTCTACGGTGTCCCATGAGCTGACCTCATGAGCCTGTTGCCTGACCAGCCCCCCTCCATGGCCCAGCCGGATGGATAAGATCAGAAAGGTCCACCCATGCCTCCAACCTGTTTGAAGGCCAGGCTGGGACTTGTAGCAGGCCCAATGCCAGTGCAAGCTGTACACTGACTTCCTGCTCATTAGGATATGCTAAGCCCTAAGCCCCAGGGGTAAGCATCTGATCTCAGCCAATAAATACCCCTGACTTATGGCCTTGGGGGGCTGCTGGCCTAGTCCCTTCCACCCCACCACTGCCACTGGATGTGTGAAGGGGGAACCTGGGCAGACTCCTCTGGGTGCTGAACAAGCCCATCAACCTGGCATCTCACATAAGGCATGCCTGGGAGGGGCCTTATCATCCAAATCCCGGGCAGGGCTTCCAGGATTCTTCCGACCCTCCCAGGCCTGCTGCTCTCTCACAGGCTCTAGCCAAACACAAAGTGCTCGTTCCCTCCCAGGTCAGGCTCCTCAGCCACTCCCCGAAACTGTGGCCAAGCCCTGACCTTGGAGTTCCAACAACCCAGGGTCACAGCACATTCAGACCAAGATACAGCCAATATGAGGTAGGGTTCTGGTTGGGGTGCTGAGGTCAGAGTATTCAAATTTACTACTGCATACACAGTGCTAATGAGCAAACAACTACTTTTCTTGTGAAGTATTTGTTTTTGCATGGTGATCACATGCAGACAGAAACCATGGCTCCCATCCCTGACTGTGTTCTTCCAACAGGCTTGAGGGTTCTGTCCTGGAAGTTGGCGGTGGATGGGATTTAAGACCTTGAGGAGTAAGGTTATAGTCTAAGAGGAAGGAGCTCTGTAAACTCCCAGCACGGAAGAGAAATTCCACCATTGCTGAGCAAGACTGGCCCAGACCCTCCCAAGGACTGGGATAAAGGCCTGTATTGGGATGCTCATTGGTGAGGCCCCTACACCAACCATGAGCTAGGATGTGGAATTATAAATTACTACCAACCAACCATTAACTAGGGTATGGAATTACAAATTACTACCCAGAAAAACAGATTAAAAACAACAACAAACCAACACACACACACACACACACGTGTGTGTGTGTGTGTGTGTGTGGGCGCCTTATGCTACTAAATAGCCAATGGGTCAAGGGAGAAATCAAAATATATCAAATGGAAATGGAACATACCCAAATTTAGGATGAGGCAAAAGCAGTTCTAGGAAGTAACATATCACTAGCAACCAATCTCAAGAAACATCGCAACCAAATTTTACCTCTCAAGAAGCTAGGAAAGAGGGGCTGGAGAGATAGTACAGGAGTTTGAGCACTAGTCTTGCATGTGGCCGACCCAAGTTTGACCCAGAAGTGATCCTGTAGCACAGAACCAGGAGTAAGTCCTGAGGACAGCTGCATGTAGCCCCCAAACCAAAAAGAAAAGGAATATATAAAGTCCAAAGTTAGAAAAAATTATTTTGCTATAAGTAAATATAATTCAAAGACTTTGGATAATAAAAAAAAGAAAAATCAAGTCAGAAAAGAAAAGTTTTGCCACTGGTACCACAGAAATAGAAAGTGTAAAAACCTGTTCTGAACAATTATTAGCGAATAAGAAAAGCTAGAATTAAATAATGAATAATCATTCAGTATAGACCTCATTCCCGTGACCTGATGGAATAGTTTGAGGCTCTTTATGTTCCTGGAGCAAGCAGATGCCCTTGGGCTCTACTTGCGTGAGACAGGACATATGGAGTGTTACTGGTGCCTGCTCGAGCAAATCGATGAACGGGAAGACAGTGATAGTGACAGAAAATCTGAACAGATTACTACTGAGATTCAATAGGCAACAAAAGCCATTCAATAAACAAAAGTCCAGAACCAATCTGCTCCATTGATGAATTCTTCCAAACGTTTAAGGAACAATTAGTTCAAATCCCATCAAACTCTTTCAAAAAACAGAAAAGGAGGGAACTCATCCAAACTCATTTATAAGGTCATTTATCTTACAGCAAAACCAGATGAAAAAGTGAAAAGAGAATTATAGCCAAATATCCCTAGTGACTATGTATGCAAAAATCACAAGAAAATATTAGCAGACTAAAAAACAGTACATTAAAAACAATTATATAGG